>JAMALN010000104.1:0-62710 GCA_023630115.1 Cutaneotrichosporon sp. PK4640
TTGTGCAGGCGCCTGAACCCGAGGTGTCGCCGTTCATGGCCTTCCCCGACGCGGGCAAGGCGCCGCAGTCCGAGCCAAACACACCAGCCAATAGCGCCAAGGACGAGGCCGAGGCGAACGGGTCCGAGCTGGGGTCCGTGAACGAAGTGGACGAGGACGACGAGGGCGAGGACGATGAGACGATGGCTCCACCACCCCAAGGGCGAGGGAGGTCACGGCAGCGCGACGCGATGGACGTGGACCCGCCGGATGCGCGAGACGCGCCCAAGAGAGGGCAGAGCGCAGACAAGGGCCACGGGCTCAAGCAGCTCGTCGGCGGCCTCTTCCACCGCCGGGACCGCTCGCGCTCGCAGGACCCGTCGGCGGCGCAGCCGCCCGCAGGGCAGGCGCACGACCGACCAGGGTCGGCGGCGACGTCGGCGACCGTCACGCCCGGCCCGGCACGCGGGAACGGCAACGGGCACACGGTGCGGTCGCGGCCCGTCGCGTCGCCCGCGCTCGACCACAGCAGCCCGCCCAAGCAGCTCACGCCGCGGGTGCGCACGCGCGACGAGCGGTCCGTCGAGAGCCTGCGCGGTGTCGGCATGCCGCCCCCCGTGGCGGTGGACGACTGCAAGCGGCGCGCGAGGGGGGATTAGGAGCGTGGTTGTATCATTATCGGTGCATGGCATGCATCAATCAGCACGCGGGCGTCGGCGTCGATGTACTGAGCGCGACGCTCGAGGCACAGGGGGGACGATGAGCGACGCGACGACGAGCTGTGGCCGTGAGGACACGCTGTGCACAGCGTGCACCCCATGACCTCGTCCTCGGCATGTGGATATGCGGCGCGGAACATGTGGGCAAGGCTGTTCGATCAATTCGATCAGGGCGTAGGGCGTGTGACTGGCATGTGGCTGATGACAGAGTGCACAGCGCTCACGGCCGTACAGCGGTCAGCCTCATGAGCGTGCCAGACCCGACCAACACACCCATTAACCCCACTTGGCGGCCCTGGAGCGCGCGTTTGCTTTCTCACGGCACTCTCGGCACCCTCAACGTCATGTCATGTCAAGGAATTCATATGCTGGATGACAACAGGAGCAGTCTACTTACGAGTCTATGGATGCTACAATTACGCCCAGGGGCGGGGCTATACGGACAGGCGCGGCGCGCGGCTTTTAGAAGTCCTCGTCGAGGGCGAAGGCGCGCTTGGCGCTGGCGGTCGCAGAGTCCTGCCCGACCGACTGGTTGACGCCCGACTTGGAGTAGGCCGAGACACGCGACTCGAAGAAGTTGGCCTTGCCCTGGAGCGAGATCATCTCCATAAAGTCGAAGGGGTTGGTCGAGTTCCAGATCTTGGGGTTGCCGAGGGCGACGAGGAGGCGGTCGGCGACAAACTCGATGTACTGGCACATGAGCTTGGCGTTCATGCCGATGAGCGAGACGGGGAGGGCCTCGGTGAGGAACTCCTGCTCGATCTCGACGGCCTCCTTGATGATCTTGTTGATGAGGTCGGGGTGGGGGCGGCGGCGGAGGTGGGTGAAGAGGAGGCAGGCAAAGTCGGTGTGGAGGCCCTCGTCGCGCGAGATGAGCTCGTTGGAGAAGGTGAGGCCGGGCATGAGGCCGCGCTTCTTGAGCCAGAAGATGGAGGCGAACGAGCCCGAGAAGAAGATGCCCTCGACGGCGGCGAACGCGATGAGGCGCTCGGCAAACGACGACTTCTCGTCCGAGATCCAGCGGAGGGCCCAGTCGGCCTTCTTCTTAATGCAGGGGATGGTCTCGATGGCCTTGAAGAGGTAGTTGCGGCGGGCGCCGTCGCGGATGTACGTGTCGATGAGGAGCGAGTAGGTCTCGGAGTGGATGTTCTCCATCATGATCTGGAAGCCGTAGAAGGTCTTGGCCTCGGCGATCTGGACCTCACCGCAGAAGCGCTCGACGAGGTTCTCGTTGACAATGCCGTCCGACGCGGCGAAGAAGGCAAGGACGTGCTCGATGAAGTAGCGCTCGTTGTCGTTGAGCTTGTTGTCCCAGTCGTGGAGGTCGGGGGCGAGGTTGATCTCCTCGGCGGTCCAGAACGAGGCCTGGGCCTTCTTGTACATCTGCCAGATCTGCGAGTCAGCGACTGCTCGCTCAAGACGCGTCGCGTCACGTCGCGTGGCCCTAGAAAACTCACCTCACGGTACTTGATGGGGAAGAGGACGAAGCGGTCGGTCGACTCCTCGAGGATGGGCTCGTCCTTCCCCTCACAGAAGATGTCGCCGACAAAGCGCTTGCGGAGCTCGGCCTCGGTGGGCTTCTCCTCCTTGGCCTCCTTCTCCTCGACGACCTCCTTGACACCGGCCTCGGCGGCGGCAGCGGCAGCCTTGAGCTTGGCCATGACGTCCGTCTTGACGGGGGTGTTGAGGTTGATGTTCTCGAGGGCCGACGCGGCGACCTTGGATGGGGTGACGGTGGACATTGCGGGAGTGTGTCTCGGGAGAGTGTGGGGAGGACAGTAGTTAGGTGTGGACAGGCTGCGGGGACAGGTCCAAGGTGTGGCAGAGCGTGGAGAGCTGAGTGAGAGTGGGAGTGGGTGGAGATGAGAAGAGTGGAGAGTAGACGCGACGGGGGCTGGGGGGGTTTATATGCAGGAGAGAAGGCGCGAGGAGCGAAATGAAAGTTCAGGGGCTTCAGCTGTCTGCCAGCGCAGTGTGTGGGTACAGGACGCGTCTGGTGGGTGCGAGCGGGCGAGGGCGTTTGGCTGCAAAGAAGGCGGGTCAAGGCAATGTTGGGTCGGGCGTTGGCTTGACCCTGAAAGTCAGTGGTAAATCAACCACCCAACAGCTACAAGTCACGTGAGTGATCCGACGCGTCTCCACTCCGTCATTCCGTGTTCGGCGCAAGAGCAGCGAGCGTCACGTCGTCCGCTCAATTGACCGCAATCATCAACCTTGTCACCGCCATCACCGCAGCGGTCGGCCGAAGAGGCTCCTCCGTCATCGGACATGCGAGGGGACTAGTCTCACTCTTCTCACGCCGCGCCGGGCTATATGTGCTGCGGCCACAACACCTTTCTGATCCGCCGGGGGCGCAGGGCCGAGAAGCGATCAGGGCCCGCGAGCTGACGCATGGTTGACTGTACCGACACGTCTGGTGGGCACCGCGTCACTGCACGGTCCTCTTATTCGAGACCCTACTTTAGCACTGAGTAGCTGGGAGCCGGGCCCGATGAGATTGATGCGAGTGGCACGCTGGGTGGAGCTGGGTGGAGTTGGGTGGAGTTGGGTGGAGTTGGGTGGAGTGACGCGAGGGTGGAGGTGTGGCTGAACAATATTGCACCCCAGGGGCAGAGTCCAAAGGCTGGCTGCATGGCTGGGCCAGAGCGCGACTTTCCTTTGCTCCCTTGCCACCGTTGTCATTTGCACACCTGAGACCGCACCTTCCTTCAGCACAACCATCCCCATCCCACCCCCCGACGACTTCGGCCGACGCATTCTTGGCGTCGTCGCATTCATCTCGTCCCATATCGCACAGCTCGCTTTGATCCTGGACGCGTCATGAGAAAGAGCAACGCGCAGAGCAAGTGAGTCCCACGCGTGGCCGTGATCCATCCGTGATCTCGGACGCGACTGTCCTTTCAACGCGTCCATCACTCATGCCCAGTACCAAGCAGACCACGCTGGCCTCCTTCTTCGGCGCGCCCAAGAAGGGGCCGGCACCCAAGCCACCCACCCCGGCGCCATCCAAGAGCCGCGCACCGCCCGCACCGCCCGCACCGCCCGCACCGCCCGTGACGTCGTCCCCACCGTCGTCGTCGCTCAACACCCCGCCGTCAGACCCCATCGACTCGCCTTCCCTCCCCAAGCGGGCGAAGAAGGGACCGACCATCGTCGACGCCGACGATGAGCCACTCACGCCTCCGCCTGCCTCTCCCAAGAAGGCCGCACGCGTGATGCAAGCGCCAGTGATGGACGAGGCCATGGACGTTGACGAAGAGGGGTCTCCGCTTGTGTCTGTAAGTCACCCGTCGTCACCTTTCCCCGTCACCTTCCCAGGACCAGCTGACCAGTGCAGAGACGTAGAGCCAAGCGCAAGGTCGTGTACGTCGAGTCGGACGCATCCAGCGATGAGGACGTCTCGAAGGGTGAGCTGTAGGACGCCCGTCAATAGCTAACAGCAGCGAACGGTCGGAAGCCGCCGCGGAAGAGCCTCAAGGCTGAGGACTCGGACGACGAGTTTGTCTTTGACGCAGACGACGACGCTGCGATGGGTGAGTTGCGATGAGTCGACGCTCATCTGACCTCAGCTGCTGCCGCGGACGAGTACGATGCCACGATCTCCGATGCGCCTTCCCCGTCCATCGTGTCTGCTTCCTCCCGCTCCGTGTCGCCCGTCAAGCAGCCGGCACGGAGGAAGGGCGGGTTCACCGCGCCCAAGGCTGTTCCAAAGAAGGCAACTACGTCGTGGAACAACTCTGGCGGCTCCACCCCAGTGTCGTCTTCCTCGCGTCCCGTCCCTGCAGTGTCGCGGACCAGCTCTTCAGGCGGCGGCGGAAACCTCTTCCTGACCGCCGCGGAGCAGAAGAAGCTCAAGGCCAAGGAGGACAAGCGCGAGGCCGAGACCTGCTTCTCGTTCCTCAACGACATCAAGGACAAGGACGGCAACCGCCCCGAGGACCCCGAGTACGACCCCCGCACCATCTACATTCCCAGCCGGGCGTGGAACGAGTTCACCCCCTTCGAGAAGCAGTTCTGGGAGATCAAGCAGAACCACTACGACACAGTCCTCTTCTTCCAAAAGGGCAAGTTCTACGAGCTCTACGAGAACGACGCGATGATCGGCCACCAGGAGTTTGACCTCAAACTCACCGACCGCGTCAAGATGAAGATGGTCGGTGTCCCCGAGCAGACGTTCGAGTTTTGGGCGGCAAAGTTCCTCGCCGGGGGCTACAAGGTCGGCAAAGTCGAGCAGGCCGAGACGGCCATTGGGTGAGCTCCTTGGCCCTCGATCTTGGCTGACAGCAGAATGGAGATGCGTACCAAGGGCGGCGGCAAGGAGATTGTGCGCCGCGAGCTGGCCCAGGTGTTCACCAATGGCACCATCGTCGACGGGTCTTACCTCACCTCTGATGAGGCCAACCACTGTGTCTCCATCAAGGTGGGTGACGTGACACACCAGCGCTGACAGCCAGGAGTACACCGGCGACGCTGGCACCCCCTCTGGGTTTGGCATCTGCGTCATGGACGCGTCGACGGGCGAGTTCAATCTTACAGCATTCGAGGACGACATCTGCCGCACGCGCCTCGAGACCATGTTCCGGCAAATTCGGCCGAAGGAGCTCGTCTTCGCCAAGGGCAACCTTTCCGTGCCCACGACACGCCTTTTGCGCAACATCCTTCCCTCGAGCACGCTCTGGCAGTCGTTCAAGCTCGGCAAGGAGTTTATGTCGAAGGAGGACACTGTCGACGCTCTGCATGATATATTTGCCTCGGAGGACTCCACAGACGAAGAGCTTCCCGAAGCAATCGCGGGCATGATGGACCAGCCTCTCGCCATGGAGGCGCTCGGCGGCATGATCTTCTACCTCCGCTCCCTCAACCTCGACAAGGACCTCATCTCGCAGAAGAACTTCAACATCTATGACCCAATCAAGAATGGCAAGAGCCTGGTGCTGGACGGCCAGACGCTGGCCCACATGGAGGTGCTTATGAACAACGAGGGTACAGAAGCGGGCACGCTCCTCGGCCTTCTCCAGCGCTGCCTGACCCCTTTCGGGAAGCGCCTGTTCCGTATCTGGCTCACAGCGCCGCTGAGAGACGTGAAGGCAATCAATGAGCGGTGAGCTGTCGCATCACCGCCCCAGCTGACAGCAGTCTTGACGCCGTTGACGACCTGATGTCGAACCCTGCCTTCACTGGACAGTTTACGCAGCTCGTCAGAGGCCTGCCCGACCTCGAGGTGAGCCATCTCCCTGGCCTGCACTAACTCCCAGCGTCTGGTCTCGCGTATCCACGCCGGCTCTATTCGCCAGGGCGACTTCCTCAAGGTCGTTGAGCAGTTCGGCAGAATTCACAAGGCGGTGGACCAGCTCGCTACCGATGCGGAGAAGTTCGAGTCGTCTAGCGTCCGCGGCCTCCTCCGCTCCGCGCCTGACCTGTCTACGAACCTCGCCCACATCAACTCCATGTACGGCCTGAATGTAGAGGAGAAGACGGTCGAGATTTTGCCAAGCGAAGGCGCCGACCCCGACTGCGACGAGGCTGATGAGGCCGTCCAGGAGATTGAGGCCAAGTTCGAATCGCTCCGGCAGAAGGCGAAGAAGGCTTTGGGGTGCGACGTGGAGTACTGGCACAGCGCACAGGGCAACAAGGAGATCTTCCAGCTCCTGGTACCCGCGAGCGCGAAGGTGCCTCGGGACTGGACCAAGTGCGGCGGGACAAAGGTGAGCGACACAGTGTGTCTTCCGCTGACAATGCAGAAGCAGACCCGCTACATCACACCCCAGACTCAACCTGTTATCCGCGAGATGCAGGAGGCGCGCGAGACGCAGACTACTGCGAAGAAGAACTTCTTCCGCAAGCTCCTTGCTGAGTTCGACCGCGACCGTACTGTGTGGCTCAGCATGGTTCGCGTCGTCGCCGAGCTCGACTGCCTCGTGTCACTCGCGAAGGCGTCGCACGACATGGACGAGCCCAAGTGCCGGCCCGAGTTTGTCGAGACTGAGCAGGCGTTCGTCGACTTTGGCGACCTGCGTCACCCCTCAATGTGCCTGCAGCGCGACTTCATCGCGAACGACGTGCAGCTCGGCGGTGACGTCGCACGCACCACTCTTCTCACTGGCCCCAACATGGCCGGTAAGAGTACGTTGCTGCGTATGACGGCCGCAGGTGTGATCATGGCGCAGCTCGGCTGCTACGTGCCGGCCGCCCATGCCCGCATGAGCCCCATCGACAAGATCCAAACGCGTATGGGCGCGTATGACAGTGAGCTCCTAAGCCTACACCCCAGCTGACAACAGACATGTTTGCAAGCGCCAGTACCTTCAAGGTCGAGCTGGACGAGTGCTCCAAGATCCTGCGGGAAGCGGGGCCCAAGTCGCTGGTCATCCTCGACGAGCTTGGTCGTGGAACGTCGACCTTCGACGGCATGGCTATTGCCGGCGCTGTCCTGCACCAGCTTGCCACACACACTCTCCCCCTCGGGTTCTTTGCCGTGAGCTTTTTGGTCCACACTCAGCTGACACCAGACGCACTACGGCTCACTCACCGACGACTACGCGTACCACCCGAACATTCGCAACATGCACATGCAAGTGCACGTCGACGACTCTGACGGTGTTGTCTTCCTGTACAAGCTCATCACTGGACATGCCGAGTCGTCGCACGGCACTCGTGAGTTGCCGTGAGATTGGCAGTGGCTAACGGCAGATGTCGCCAAGCTCGCTGGCGTGCCTCAGAACGTCATCGCGCGCGCGGACGAGGTGTCAGCCCAGTTCTTCCAGGCGTTCCAGGAGAAGCTCGAGTCGCGGCGGCAGAGCGCGCTCCCGCTGCCCGCGCAGGCCGACTTTGCGTGGCTCATCAAGCTGGCGACGAGTGGGGTGGAGGAGACGACTGCGACGGTGGCGCAGCAGCTCGACGTCGTGTGCCGCTCGACGACCAAATACAAGTACGCGTCTGCGTAGAGTAGAGATAGCATCAGCCCAAGTTGTATAGTGTAACAATGCAAGTGTGAAATACATCAATGCGGGCTATGATACAACATGCGGACAGTGTCTACACCACCTGGATAGACCCCTGCACGAGCGGATCCTTGCGGCGCGACTTGCCGCGCTTGCGCGCCTTGCTGCTGGTGTATGGCTTGGCCTCGCCAAGGCCGTTGAGGAACGACCACTCGCCCTGCACCCACTCCTCGGCCCACCCGCTCCCACCCCACCCCTGCGCAGGCCGGAACTTTCGCCCCGCGCGGTCGCCAGAGCGGAATGCAAACGAGCTCCCGAGGATATCCACCTCGATGGCGGGGCACTGCGCGACGAACGCGGCGTAGTCGGGGACTGTGTCCTCGCTCTCTTCGGGCGGCGCGTACGCCGGGAACGAGAGCGCGAACTGCGCGCCCTCCTTGGGCACGACGCGCACCCGCCCATCAACGCTGAGGAGGCGGAAGCTGCCCGCCGTCTCCTCGACCACGAGGCCCACAATGCCCGCGAGGGAGGGGTTGCGCGCCGCGCGCACGCGCAGCTTCGCGCCCGTAAGGTCGGCCTTGACGAGCTTGCTCTGCAGACCCTCGGGGCTGAGGCCGGGGAGGAGTGACGGCGCGTGGCTTTCGGGCTTGGCCGGGGTTGGGATGGGGCGCGCGGCGGGGCAGGGAGCGAGGGCGAGCAGCTGCGCGAGATACCGGCAGTGGAGGTAGTGCAGGGGGAGGAGGGCGGCGTATCTGGTGTCAGCTGGTCTGAGAACGGGTGAGCTCACTCGATGCGTGTCGCGCTGCCCGTCACGGCACGCGCCTTGCGCACGCTCCCCAGCCCCTTCTTCCGCCGCTCGGCCACAACGGCCGCCTGCGCCGCCTTGGTCTCGGCCAGGGCCTTGGGATCGCCGCGGTTCTTCTTGCGGCCCCGCACCAGCTCGGAGCCGGCGGAGGGGAGGTCGGTGAGGAGGAGGTTCTTGCCGCTCAGCCGGGAGGAGTAGGTCGAAGTGTCGAGGCCGAGGAGGGAGGCTAGGGAGGGCTTGGATGAAGCGCCGGCGAGAGGTGCGACGGTGCGCTGCTGTCAGCCACTCGTGCCGAAGCCATTGAGCTGGTTGGGCCAGGAGGGTGAGGTAAACACACCTGGATCTGCGCGGCGAGCGGGCGGTACAGGTCCGTCGCTACAGGCGTTGCGGCGCCCGAGCCTGGGGTCGCGGCACCGCTGGCCGACGCTGGGGTGCCGAGGCGCGACATGGTGGTCACGTGTGGCTCGATGTGTAGGAGAGGATGATGATGTGCTGGGCAGTTGAGACGCTCCGAGGCTGTGGATGATGGAGAGGTATTGAGTGGAGGTGGACCATTTGCGCCTGAAATTGTTGTTGCCATGACGCACATTTGCTTCCGCTGTGGCTGACAAGAACACTCTGGTTTTCGCTGTTGTGCGAGATCGTTCACTGCGCTGCCACATGCACGTCTCCTCTGCGATGAGCTTACTCGTCTCCTCTGGGTAGAATGACAGCGGGGGGGAGTTCTGTATTATTATCTGGGGGTGGTGTGCTGAAGTGAGGGACAGGTCGGTGTGGCGGTGGCACCTTCACCCTGCGCGAAATCGTTGCGTAATCTGCCAAAAACACACGTCTCCTCATCGTTCTCGCCCGTCTCCCCCATCTCTCCCCTCCCCAACAGCTGCAAAGCTGGCGGCAGCCAGATAACCGGCGATTCTGAGAGTCTGACGACCCAGTGCGCGTCAGCCACGGCGGGTGGGGCGTCCAGCATGCGGCTGTCGAAGGAATGGAAATTTCGGAGAGAGATGGGGAAGTGGACGAAGTCAAGACTCCCGCATCCCAAGGCTCACCATTCAACCCAGCCTCTGCTATCCCCTGAAACGACGTAACCGGCTTTCCACTGAAGTGCGTGGCACTGCAGAGCCGAAGGCACCTGCCCACCCGGGGTGATTTGGCTCAGCTCGAACACAGAGCATGGTCGCATCCCAAGGCATCTTCACTGTACTCTACCAACCGCTTTCATGACCCCAGAGAAGAAGCGGCGGCGCCGGAGGCGGCGTAGGAAGCCCCCCGCTGTGCAGCCAGCCCCTCCGCCCCAGCTCCCAGTCGGAGCACTGAAGCCCGTGAAGCGCTCCCGCTCCCGACGAGGTAGGAAACGGAGGGCGCGACGCGCCCTCCTGGCTGCTGGTGCCGTAGAGGGGCCTGAACGAGCGAGCTCGCCGACCCATCGCCCATCTGTCTCTGCTCCTCCGAGCAGCGCGAGCTGGGAGGCCGGACAACCTTCGCCGGATGAAAGCAACCCCGCCTCGACCAGCACGCCCCGCACCTCCTCACCTTCTCCGACACCGAGCCCTCTGGGCCCCTTCCCCCGCGCGCTCCCGGCTGGCGGTGCAGTCGAGGAACCCGATGGCCCTCTTCAGCCCGCCAGCGCGTCACTTGCACAACCGTATGCCCCGCCCATCGCCAGCCCGGAGGCCGAACAGCTCTCCCCTGACGAAAGCGACGACCCCGCCTCCGCTGCTTCTCGAACCCCATCGCCCTCCCCGACGCCCCCCTCGCCAGACCCATTCCCCAGCTCCCCCTCATCCTCAGAGGCCAGCATATTTAATCCGACCCGTGCGCGACGCGGCCGCACTCTCCGCCCGGCTTCACGCAGCAATTCGCCGACTCCAGTGAGCCCAACGCCGAGCCCGATCGTCACACCCTGCCCGCCGCCACGCCTCCCCCACCTTCCACGACCCGTTCCCCGGAGCATCAGGAGTGCTGAGCCCTCACTAGAGGTGACACCGAGGCTGGAGAGGCAGCCACCCTCCCATCGCGTTCACCGGCGCGTCGCGTCTCCGTCACACTACCACCGTCCGAGGAGTGAGGGGACGCCGTGTCCCTCCCTGCGGCCGGGCTTAGGAGGAACACGCCCCCAAAATGGGGCATCTAGCTACGACGAGACGCCCAGACCTCGCCCACCTTCCGAAAGTGACGCCGGTACGATTGGCCGGGTGCGGAGAATGATACCCCGCCCCGCCCTCGGCCTTCAAGAGGAGGAGACGGTGTGCGAGTCTGACTCCGACTCGACGCCATGCCCCTCCCCCCGCGATGACCGGCCAAGGCCGCTAGGCGGACCGTGCTCCTCGCGCCCGAGCTTGTCTGGAACTAGTCCTGCCAGTGGCGGCGAGCTGCTTCTGCAACAGCCGCATGACTACGTTGCGTTTCGTCCGGTCAGTCTTACCTCTAGCGAGGACTCGACACCGTGTCCCTACCCCCGTCCAGATCGCAAACGACTGCGCGGTTCCTGCACCTCCCACTCCAGCACAGAACAGCACCGCTCTCGGTCAATTACAAGCAGCGACTATAAGCCACACCTCGACACCCCAGTGGAAGCGCCACAACCTGGGGTCCACTCCTGCGTGGACTCGACCCCCTCCCCCTCGCCCCGCCCTCTGACACGTCAACTCGGTGGAACTCCATCCCCAGGTGCGATCTCAGGCTCGTCGCCTCATTCTCCTCTGAGTGCCGCCAGAGAGTTCACGCCGCCCCCGCCGGACGCCGTGCCACCGCCAGAAGCTGTCTTGGTCAGCTCGAGCATGGAATCGACTCCATGCCCCTCCCCACGCCCGCCCACGCGACGTCCCCCAGAACCCCTCTTAAGCCCGGCAAGCCCCCCCGTTCTCCTTGACCGCGGCTCCATGGAGCGTTCTCACACACCGATGGCCGCGCCAAAGCCTGCGAGCCTGACCTCGAGTATGGAATCGACCCCCTGCCCTTCCCCTCGCAGAGCTAGCCCCCTGCCACAAGTGGTCGTGGCGCCGTATACGACGCCGCCCTTTCCATCGCCCACCGAGCAGTTTCACACCCCCGCCTCCATTGCCTCGACATCCAGGCGCACACACTCACCCTTTGAAGCGGGCAGCAGGACCGAGCGCTTTTACACTCCCGCGTCAGCGCTCTCGTCGACCGCCAGCCGCTCACGCTCGCGTTCCGAGGTGCGGACGTCGCCGGGGACCGAGAGGTTTTATACTCCAGTCTCGACGCTCTCACCAACTCCATTCTTCACGCCTGTATCGTCTCTGCCGCTCTCCCCGACTCCACGCTCGGCGCCACACTCGCCCCCGCCGCTCGCACTGGAGATGCCGAGCAGTATTGCGGTCTCGGACGTCCTGGATGTCTGGGACGAGAAGGTGGCCGGCGACGAGCCCGGTGCGCACAGCGTCAGAGGTCATGCCGGCGACGAGGACGAAGGCGAGGAGGCCACGCCGAGAGCAAGTCCGCAAACCCCGTCTTCGTTCTCGCCGACCCCCTCAACCCAGGTCCTCAGCCGGCTCCCCACCACCTCACCCCCGCTCGGCGCCACCTCCAACCTGCCCTCCCACTCGCACTTCGAGTCGCAGCTCGACGCCTCTCGCTCCGAACCCCATCCCACCAGCGAGCAGTTGTCGGACCAACTGCCCTCGGGTCCGCTGACCGACATCGCCACCGACCTCCCCGACCTGGACCTGGAGTCGTCGGACGAGAGCCTTCCCCCCTCCCCCCTCCTCCTCCGCCGCGCCCCACCCTTCCCGCGCGACGTGCCCGCCCCCATCAAGGGCTTCCACGTCTCCTCAGATGGCGGGCTGCAGGCTCTCACCGCACGCGCCGCCGCCCTCCGGCCCATATCCAACGCCGTGCAGTGCTTCACGGGCAGCCCGAGGCGGCAGCGGATCCCGGCGTATGCGGACGACGAGGTCCGGGCCTTCAGAGCGGGGGATAAGCGCTGGTGGACGGTCCATGCTAACCACACGACGAACTTGGCGAGCGCGGATGAGTGAGTCCCACCTGCCGAAAGGTACTGATGTAGAAAAACGGCCGCGCGCGGCATGGCCTTCGTCGCGGCCGAGATGGCGACGTGTAACCGTCTCGGCATACCCACCCTCTGTGTCCAGTAAGCCCCGCCGCAAGAGAGGCTAACCCAGCCTCGGCTCCGATGTCGCAGCCACGGACGAGCGCATCGTCGTCGCGCGCGTCGCGTGGCGGCTCCGCGAGCTGCTCGCGACCGTGCCCCGCGTGACGCTCGCGCTTGAGAACATGGTGCGTTGCCTCCGTCTGTGGCCTGACGCAGATCGGCGCCTCCGTGTGCCGCCAGCCGTGGTCGCTCCGCACCCTCGCGCTCATCCTGAACGCCGTCCGCTCCCACCGCCTCAAGGTCTGCGTGGACGTGTGTCACGCCTACATCGCCGAGTTTGACCTAGCGGGCGCCGGGCTGGGTCGCATGAGGGGCGTGCTGGCGAACGAGGTGGGGTGGCACCGCATCGCGGGGGTACACGTGAGCGACGCGGTGACCCCGCACGGTGGAAGGTGTGAGGGGCATGCCAAGTGAGTCCAGCTGGCTTGACCGTGAGTTTAAGCTGACGGCAGCATCGGGGAGTGAGTGGCTTCCAAGTCTGAGCTGACGACAGCGGCTTGATCCCGCTGCACGCCTTCCGCGACCTCCTCCGCTCACCCATCCTCGGAGCGGTGCCATACTACCTCGAGACGCCGGCGTATACCCCCGCCCGGCCGTCTCAGTATCCCTCCGTGGCGGCGTGGGAGACGCGCCGCCGCGTCGTGGAGTGGGGCTTTCTCGAGCGGCTGCTGTGCATGCCTGCGGCCGAGTGGCGTGAGGACGCCGAGGTGGCGGCGTACAGGCGGGAGCGGGAGCGGTGCGAGATGGCCATGCGCAATCTGCTGCGCGGGGAGATGCCGGGCGTGGTGGACGCCGGGGCGGTGCTCCAGGCCGGGTTTCGGGAGGTGCGGCGCGAGGCGAGGGTGCGTGCTGCGAGGGTTAGGTGGGTGAGGGAGAAGCGGAGCGAAGAAGAGTGGGAAGAGGAGGGGCAAAGGACGCCCACGAAGCGGCGCAACGGTGACCACCATGCTGTGCTCGAGGCCGGGCGGTCGTCGCCGGCATCGTTCACTACACGTGGGGGATACTCCATGCGCCGGCGCGTCAAGATAGACTAGTTAGAGCTGTGAGACATAAGTAGTGTCGATGCATATGCTACGCCTAGAACTCCGGCTCGGCCTTCTCGCGCACCACGTCGAAGCCCGCCCACTCGCGCATCGTCTCGACGCCGAAGATGCCCTCGTCGCGCGTCGCGATACACCGGATGATGGCGTCCGCAACGTGGTCCACGTGGATCGGGTGGGTGCGCAGCGTCTCGGCCGCCTTGCCGAGCGCGCTGTCGGGGCTGAAGGGCATGCGGAGGTGCAGCCGGTCGTGGAGGCCGGCCGTGAGGGAGAGCGCGAACGCGGGGAGCGTGGACACGGGGCGCACGTGTGCGTTGTACATGAGGCCTGGGGTCAGCTCGAGGTGCTCGACTTAGCTGCCCAGTCACACAGACGGCAGCCGAAGCTTGCTCGCGACTTACCTGGCCGCATGATCACGGGCCGGACGTGTCCGTCCGCCGCACACCGCCCCAGAATCCCCATCTCGGCCTCGCGCTTCGTCTCGACGTAGCGGTCGGGCACGAAGGGCGCGACCTTGTTCGCGGCGGAGACGTAGATGAACGACCGGTCGGACGGTGCGGGCGGAGACGGCGCGGCAAGCATCGTGTCGAGGACGGTGAGGGCTGCGGTCAGCTCAAATCGAACTGTTCAAAGCTGCACGCCCCGGGGGCACGAGTCCGTCGAACCGGCCCGAAGGCGTTGCGGAGCTCCCTCCTGGACTCACCCGAATCCCGGTTCATCGCCTCGTACGTCCCCCGCGCCTCCTTGGCCGTCTTGAGGGGGTTGCTCGCGGGACCGCTCCCCGTCGCGCCACGCACCACACTCCCCAGGAGACCGAGGACGTCGCCGCGCGCAATCGCGTCCTTGTACCCCGCGTCCTCGAGGAGAATGCCGAGCGTGTGCACGACCGCGCTCTTGCCCGCAATCAGGTCGCGGTACGTGTCGGGCTCGAAGGCGGACGCGCGGTGCCACTGCACCGCGTTCACCCACTTTGGCGTGTGGCCTGCGGGCGTGGTGTATGGCTTGCCTGACGAACAGGCGTCAGATTATGTTCATGGCAGGCGAAGGCTGCTGAGAGAGGAGTTAGAAGACTCACGACATGGACGCCACGTCCCAGCCCTTCGCGACTGCCGCCTTGCAGACCGCCGAGCCGAGGTAGCCGTTTCCGCCGACGACGAGGAGGCGAGGGACGGACATTGTTGTTGGTGTGAGCGATGTGGAGGTGGTCCGAAAGTCGGCGACGGCGCGCGTAATCTCAGGCATCTACTTCCAACGTTCCCACGGTCGTTATCCGATCCCACCGCTGCACCATCAGTCAACCTCCGCTCCGCTGTGCCGAACCAATACATGCAGCTATATACCCCGCCTCTATCTCTACTCGGGTGGCTGATACGGCGTGACGAGCATCTCGGAGAACTTCTTGATCTTGTCGGTCCCGCGCACCTCCTCGGTCAAGAGCGGGAGCTTGACAATGTGGAACGTGTCCTCGTACAGGTCGTACGCCTCGTTCAGGTACTTCTGCTGCATCTTGAAGCGCACGCTGCACTGCTCGCAGTGGTCGGCTACTGTCAGCCCCTACCGACGTTACGAGCTCACTCTTCTTCGGGAACAGCAGCTGGTTGACGACAATGTTGTGCGTGTCGATCTCGTACTTGGTGAGCTCCTGGATCAGGCGCTCAGTCTCGTATAACGAAAGGAACTCGGAGATGCACACGCAGACAAAGGTGGTAAGTTCCTGCCGTCAGCGTAGTCGTCAGGGGTGCGCACGGGGTCCTTGAACTGCGTGTTGACCTCGGTGATGACCTCGCGCATCTGCTCGAGCTTGGCGAACATGTCCTCCTGCGGCGCGCCGCCGCCGAACATCGACTGCATCTGTATGTCAGCTGGTTAAGATCTGGGTGAGCTAGACGCACCTGCTGAAGCATGGGCCCGAAGCGCCCGCTGAGCTGGCTCAGCTTGCCGAGCGCCTTCTCCAACACCGAGGGGAACGAGAGGAAGCGCAGCGTGTGGCCCGTGGGCGCGGTGTCGAACACGATCACCGAAAACTCCATCGACTTTACGTGCCTGCTGTCAGCTGTCGTAAGTTGCGCTTCAGCTCACTTCATGATCTCGGCGAAGCCCATCGCCTCGTCGACACCGGGGATGGCGAACGCGAGGTCCTGCATCATGCCACCCATGCCGCCCGACTGGTCCGCTGCTGTCAGCTGTCCATTGGGGCTGGAAGCTCACCAGACTCGATCATCTCTTGCAAGCTCGAGTTGGGGTCGATCTCCATCGCGTACAGGTTGTCGAAGCCGTTGACCTTGGTCGCATCCTTGCCGAACTTCTGGGAGAAGGCATCGGACAGGTTGTGTGCCGGGTCAGTGGACTGGCGTCAATGGGTTCCCTGGAGGCGGCTCACAATGAGGAGGACCGACTCGCGGACGCGCGCGAGCTGCGCGGCGAGGGAGCACGAGGTGGTGGTCTTGCCGACACCACCCTTGCCGCCTGTTGTCAGCCAGACAGTGGTAGTTGTGAACTCACCGCAGAAGATCCACTTGAGGCTCTTCTGGTCGAGGATGTTCTGGAGGGTGGGGTCGAGGGGCTCAAAGTCGTCGGACATTGTGGTTGGAGTGGTCAGAGGAAAGGTCAACAATGTCGAGGGCGAGGTGGACGCCGCTCGGTCAATGTCGACACGGCACTGACGAGCCGGTCCAAGCAATGCGGGGCAACACGTGGCGGACGGAATCTTCTGGACCATGGTGGAGGTTGCATGGTGAGCGGAACCTAATTCTTGACCTGTACTAGCTGTACTTCTGTTCGTGTCTCTTGTCCAAATCGTCACGTGGTCTGGTCAAACTGAGGAGTGGAACTGCAAGCGAAGGCACATTAAGGGTTCGGGAATGCACAAGGGAATGCACAAGCCCCTTTGCCAGTCTTGCGAGTAAGACGCGAATAGCATGCTGCCTTGGCACTCGCCCCTCTGGCTGCATGCCTTCTGGCCCATGGCCCACCCCCACACTGCCCCCGAGCTTTGCGACGTGACTGCGGTGCAATCCGCCCTATCCAGGGCGGATCTACCACACCTGCTCATGTGCTCGCCTCATGCCTCATGGCCTCATGTCGCATACCGACTGCAGCGCGTCTTGTGCATGTGGCGTAGCGCCGCGTTCCAAGCCCATCTCGACGCTTTGATGTTGTTTGCAGGTTGGATATGCTTTCACGAAGGGGACGTTACGAGACCACCCAGGTCGGCCGTTTTATTAAGCTAGAGATGCCGCTCATGCAAGGTGACAGTCCAGGAGCTCAGGATTGTGCACACACACTCTTTTAGCCTGCCTAGCGCCGATGTGAACTCCTGCGCGCAGTCCCACAGCTGTCGACTAGAAAACGACTGGATTTCAGTGGTGGGAAGCATGGGAAGAGCTGTGCGACGCGTCCCTCCATGAGGTGCGGGCATGAGAGCTTGGCCGTGCACCCGGGTTGGAGGGCTGTGCGTGTGGCCTCTGGTGAGAAGCAGCAAAGCTAAAGGCCAAGTAAGTCCAGACTTTGTCCTCATTATGCCTACTGCACTCCCCTGAGCTCAGTTGGCCAATCAGATGCAGTCTCGTTGGAGCTGTGGATCAAGCCTCGACTGCGCCCTCCTTTGCAGTGCCCTAAATACTCCCTGAATAATGTTTCGCGGTGCGGAGTGTGGGCCCAGGTCCGACCGAGGGATTGGCAGGGACGGCTCACGGCAGGGGGCGCATGACATGAGATGCGCCCCTCTGCGCCCCTCTGCGCCCCTCTGTCCCCTCTGCAGCTCCAGACACATCTCCGAAAAGGGGTCCCTGAGACAAACATTCAAGCACCCTGAGGAACGGGGGGGGGAAAGGGGAGGAGTGGGCGCACTGGAGCCGAGTAATGACGAGATGCGCGATGCGGAAACCCTGAAGTAGGTGTGGGTTGTAGGGCCCTAGCATGCATGCCTGCACTGCTAAAATCATCCCTCTAAAAGAAGGCGGGGAGTGGGGCTGGGGTGGGGCAGAGGAGCAGAGGAGCAGAGGAGGCAAAGGAGGGTAGAGGTACAGAAGAGGGCGGAGGGGCTGTGAACGAGGGAACGATCGTGCATTCGTGCATGACAGCTGAACAGATCAACACAGCCCGCGTTCTCGGTTCTCCGGCTGTGCACTCACTTAAACATCTTGCCGTCCATTGCACTTTGCTCATCACTTGTCCTCGCCCCCTCGCTCCATCTTTACGCGTCGTCGCCACCGTCGTCGTCGCCCCTCGCGCCCCCTCCCTTTGCCTTGGGCTCCACACACCCCATGGCCCTCTAAGCCATGCCGATGATCCAAGGTGACTCGACGGCCCAGTGGGCGCCCGCGGCCTACACGCCCCCCTTCAAATATGGCGCCGCGCCAACACAGCGGCCCATGGTCACTGGCACGGGCACGGCAACAGGAGTAGTCCGTGAGTCGCAGACGCGCCGAGCATCTCGCTGACCCCAGCAACGGCGACAGGAGACGTGAGCACAACAAACAGCCAAGCAACAGCAGCCGCTAACAATAGCCCAACCCCATCATCCCAGTCAACGTCCCCACCCAGCAGTATGCGCTGTACTACCTCATGACCCACATGACAAGGTGAGCTCCTTTGGAAGCGCGGACGCGGGCGCATATGCATGCTGACGATCAGTTGGCCGTCGTACCGGTACCAGTATTTGTTCTGGTTCGTGATCGCCGCCATGTCGATCCTCTACGCCGTGTCTCATCATGTCCGGCTGTCGGGCGGATCTCTCGGTGCCGCATACACCAAGTGGGGTATGCGCCGCATCTCCATCGGCCGCACGTACGCCCTCCCCAGCACCAGCACTCTGCTTGTTGGCGCCGCCGTCGCCGCAGCCGCCATCGTCCTCTGCATCGTGGGCGACGACTACATAGCTCCGGCGGCCGGCACGTTCCAGTTCATGAAGCGCGCCTACACCTCCGGTCACACGCTCTCAAAGCGTGTGTGGGTCGGTGGCCCCATGGACAGCACCCTCCTCGTCCAGTACAACATCTCCAAGTCGGGCTGGACGCTTGGCAACCGCTTCGGGTTCATGGCGTTCGCCATCCTCCCCCTGGTCGTCCTGCTCGCAGTCAAGGCACCGCCCTTTGCCGTCTTCTCGTGGCGGTTCTTCACCCACCTGTACTCGGACAAGCTCATCAGCTTCCACCGCGCCGCGGGCTGGCTGGTGTGGGGCCTCACCACCGCGCACGTCGTATTCTGGACGATCCAGCTCTTTAAGGACAAGGACACACACACACAGCGCGCCATGTGGTTCACAGCCTTCCAGATCTACCGCTTCACCGCTGGCTGTGTCGCGTACGGCCTCATGACCCTCCTGGTCGTTCTGAGCCAGCGGCCGATCCGCAAGAAGGGCTACGAGTTCTTCTACCACGCCCACGTGACCCTCACTTTCCTCACGCTCGTCATGTGCATCGTCCACCACCCCGCCATCTGGTGGTGGATCGCGATTGCGCTGGTCATCTTCCTTGGCGACCGCGCATTCCGCGCGATCCGCTATGCCCGTATCAACCGCGGCGCCGTCAAGAAGGAGGCCGTCAGAAGCGGCATGTACTCGGGGCTCCACCAAGACGACATGGTCCTCGAGGACTTCACCGACAAGATGCTGCCGCCAACACCGGCGGGGTACGACTCGTCTGGCTACAACACTCCCCACCCCCAGGAGCAGCCCTACGGCGTCGTCGAGGGCTACGGCGGTGGGCCGGAGATTGTGCCCACGGGAACGTTCGAGGCGCGCACCTACGATGAGCCAACTCTTCAGCCTCCTCAGCGGAACGCGTCTCTGCAGGGCCCTTCTCCCTCTCCCCGCCCTCGCTCGACGTCGGGGCGCTCTGTCGCGTCGACTCGCGCTCGCCCACCAATAATCCCACCTGGCTACGCTCAGGCCCAGCTCCTTCCATCTCGCACCGTCCGTCTCACGATCCGCACGCCGCACCCTCTCAGATGGGAACCGGGACAGAGCATCATGCTCACTCTCCCCGAGTTATCCAAGCTCCAGGCCCACCCCTTCACCATCAGCAACAACGACCCCAGCGAGATTGTCGTCCTCGTCAAGGCCCGCAAGGGTCTCACGCGCAGACTCTACAACCTCGTCCGCGAGCGCTCGGAGGCGAGCATGAGAGCCTCGGACAAGCAGGCGGGGCACCGCGTCGCGCCCACCTACTTACGCGCTCTGGTCGACGGACCCATGGGTTCTGCCGGCCGCGTGCGCTGGGGCGACTTTGCGTCCGTCCTTCTCGTCTGCGGTGGCACTGGTGTCACCTTTGGTCTGGCCATCTTAGACCACGTCTGCAAGATGCTCCAGCGCGGCGACTTCAAGTCCAAGATCCGCCGTGTCCGCTTCCTTTGGGTCGCGCGCGAGTACGCCGAGATCGCGTGGGCGGCGTCGGCACTCTGCCGCGCCCGCCAGATGATTCCCTCTACCGCCCAGCTCCAGATCGACATCTACATCACCAACGCGGCGCCCCAGGGATACTCGAGCACCACATACCACGCTGGCGCGTACGGCGACTCGGAGTTTGCGCCTCCTCGCCCCAGCTATGCGCAGGGCGACATGAAGCGCTCTGAATCGGTCGACAGCATGGGCAGCATGATGAGTGGCGACCCGCGCGACAGCATGGTCGGCGCCAGAGGCAACTTTGACTACGCCGACGAGGAGATGGCCCACGCCGGAGGAAACATCATGGACTACACCAACTACGAGGACGAGACCGATGTCAACGACCCCGCCGAGTCCGAGCTCTCGCGCCAGATCCAGAAGCAGGGCAAGCTGCGCCGCGCCAAGACGCGCAAGGCTGAGGCCCGCCACAGGCCCAGCGACAGCGGGCACTACGCCGGCTCGTCCGTCTACCCGCCGTCGCCCGGCAACCGCCACTCCCGCCACGGCTCGAGCTCGTCCTCGCCCGGCCTGCCACCCGGCGCTGGGTACTACGGCGAGGTAGGAGGCGAAAGGGGCGGCCTGCTCGCCCAGCCCGTTGTCGACCCCAAGCGCCGCTCCCTCTCGGCCGGCGCGTACGAGTTCCGCGACCGCGACAGCCTCATGCTCCCCGACGCGAACCAGAACCCGAAGCGTGTCTCGGGCCGCTCGGTCAGCTCGAGCCTGTACGAGACGCACCAGGGCCTCCTGGCCGCCGGCGCGAGCGACCCCCGCAGACACTCGTACCGCTCCGTCTCGTCGTCGATGTACGACCGCTATGACCCTTACAACTCGGACCGGATCAGCCCGTCCCCGTCGGGGCTGTTCGACCGCGACGAGGTCTCGGTCCTCTCGCGCACGCAGAGCATGGTGTTCCTCGAGGACGCGGGCGACGAGCCGCTCATGGCCGCGGACGGGCTGCGCGGCTCCGTCGGCCTGTGGATCGACGAGGCCGACTACGCCGCGACCAGCATCTTATCCGAGAGCGCGCGCGCCGGCCGCCCCAAGCTCAGCCAGATGATCGACGACGAGCTGGGCCTCGCCGAGGGCTCAATCATCGTCGGCACCTGTGGGCCCGTCAAGCTCAACGTCGTCGTACGCAACCTCGTCTCCCGCAACATCAGACCTGGCCGCATCCTCAAGGGCGACAAGCGCGGACATGTGGCCGTCTTCTCCGAGGACTTTGAGATGTAACGCGTGTTACTCGTGTTTGTACTGCATGAATGAGAATCAAAAAGCGTAGAACTGTACATGATAGAGGCTATAGTCACGCATGAACATTATGATCTGTCTGCCCCTACAACTCGCGCGCGCCAGCCACCACCTCCCCCTCGGCACCGGCCACAGCCTTGCGCACGATATCCGTCAGCTCTTGAGAGTCGAGCAGTTTGACGAGCGTAAGCGCATTCGCCTGCGTCTCCCGCGCCCCCTGCCCCGCCACAGTGCGCGCGAGCACAGCTGCCCCGCTCACGCCTTCCAAGTTCGCGTTCGGGTGGTCCTTCTTCGCGCGCTCGGCCGCCTCCGTGTCGAGGAGCCGGCGCGCAATCTCCGCGCGCACGCCCTCCTTGTTCCCCTCTCCCGGTCCCTCCACACCCCCGTGCCCGGCGAGCAAGGCGAGCGCGAGTACCGCCTCGTTCAGGAGGACGGGGTAGCGTGCGCCCTGAGAGAGCATCGCGGTGAGCGCGTCAAGTACTCGCCCGTCGCTGAGCGCACGCCACCCCCCGGAGGAGGAGGAGG
The DNA here is from genome assembly GCA_023630115.1 of Cutaneotrichosporon sp. PK4640. Lineage (NCBI taxonomy): Eukaryota > Fungi > Basidiomycota > Tremellomycetes > Trichosporonales > Trichosporonaceae > Cutaneotrichosporon > Cutaneotrichosporon sp. PK4640. The sequence continues at coordinate 21,778 of JAMALN010000104.1, forward strand.
CCCCGAGAGCGCGGATGCAGTTCACCCACACGCGCGTGCCCTCCAGCGCGATCGCGGGGTCGTTTGTGCGCGTGATGAGCTCGTGGAGTGGGTCGAGGGGGAGGGAGAGGAACTCGGTGGCGTTGGTTTCTGCTGTCAGCTCCCATTGGATGCAGATTAGCTGCGATCATACTCACCATCGCGCACGAGCTGCTTCACAATGCCCACGGCGCCGCCCTGCACGCTCCCGAGCATGTCGCGCTCTGCTGCCCACGGCCCCATGGCCAGTAGGCGGGGGAGGCAACCGGCATTACCGAGCTTGCGCTTGTTTGGCTCTGGAATCGCCAGGTTGCGGAGCAGGCCCACGAGCGCGTGCTGCACGATCACCGGCGTCGAGGGGTCCAGCAGCGCCGTGAGGCGCGGGAGAAGTGAAGGGTTGGCCGTCAAGATGGAGGTAGCGGCGGCGTCTGTGGTCAGCCGGTACCAGGTGCGTTAGCTGGACTTACCACCCCGCGCGCAGTTGCCGTACGCCAGCAGTGCAACGGATACGAGGTCCGGGCGGGCGGGGCGTTCGAGCCACGCGCCGAGCCGCTCCAGGACCCAAGGTGGCACCTCGCCGCCCTCGGAGAGCGTGTTCACCACCGTGCGGCTCACATCGGCCTTGGCGACGCCGAGCGCCTTCGTCGTGTCCTCCTCCACCTCCTCCAGCCAGGGAGGAACCGCTGCCTCCTCCATGAACTCCAGGAGGGCGGTGAGCGTCTCCCGGTCGCGCAGGAGGGCGGTGTACTCGAGCTTGTCCTTCCCGTTGAACTGCTCAAGAATCTTCGTCGTGTGCGTGAGGATCGCCACATCGGTGCTGAATGCGTCGTCCGTATCCTTAATATCAGACGGGGCTGCACGCGGCATCGCCCCACGCAGGGCCGGGAGGAAGTCCTTGATGGAGGAGAGGGGGAGGGTGTAGCTTGGCTCCTCCGGGATGGTGTGGTGGACCACGTCCCAGAGCCACGAGGAGACAGTGCCGCGCAGGGAGCCGTCCCACTCGCCGGGAGTGTAGAGGGTGTTTGCGGTGCGGACGAGAGTAGAGAGCGCCTCAAGACCGGACAGTGCCGCTACCGAGGCCGCTGATGTCAGCCGCAAGCGCGTGAGTCGGCGTACCATGCCCGTCCGTCACAAGGTTGAGGAGACTCGCCGCGACGGCCTGCAGAGTCTTGACATCCAGCTTGTTTTGCAGCGCAGCCAAGATCTTTTCAGGATACCCCGCGGCGGTGAGGCGGTGGCGGTTCGCGTCTGTTGTCAGCTCTCGTCTCGGCCCTGAAGCTGAAAGACGTACCGCAGTCCGCAGCCAAGTTGCCAGCCACACGCGCTGCCTGGAAGAGGAGTGCCTCGTCTGGCGGCGCGCTCGCCACAATCTCCGCCACTATCTCGATAGTACCGCTAGCGCCGACGCTCTCACGCATGTTGGCTTTAGTTAGCGCATTCCAACAATTGCTCACGATCGCGGAGCTTAACGGCGAGGCCATCGAGAAGTTCAGCAGCCGTCCCGTCCTTGGCCGCCAACGCCGAGCGGAGGGCGTCAGCCTCTCCACTCTCTTGAATCTCTTGTATTTGGGGCATTGAGTGTTGGATGTTGGAATGAAGAAGTGGTGGATGGGTGGATGGAAGAATGGAAGGATGGATGGACTACCTCCACCTTGGTGGCTGGTCGTCGTGGAAGGAAGTCTCCAGAGCAGTCAGGCACCAGCTCTGGCGCAGGTGGGCCGTGGGCATGGGGGGGGTCATGAGGTCACCTCACGTGGTAGTCTCTCCCACGGTGTGTCCGCTCGCCCCGTTCCCCCCTCACGCTGGGTGATGGACAGCCTGCAGCCTGGGCGCCTGGCAACGTTGATTCTCGTCGACCGTCAACTCGTCCTCGCACTCTCCACTCCTCACTCTCTCCTCTTCACCCATCACACTTGCCTTCTACCAACATTGCCATTCTGGCATCCCCTCTACTCCTCCCCTCTCTCTGAGCCCCAGCGCAGCTTAGGCCGCGTCATCGGGGCTGAAATACCTCCCTACTAGCTCTTCACACTCCCTCCACCTGGCCCAACTGGGCCCAACACAAACATGCGGCCGCGCAAGACACAGCGCAAGGTCGTGCCGCCTGTGAGTATTACTTTAGTGTCTCTGTACGTTGCTGACGCCTCCCCGCCCTCCTCGCCGCCGCATGTCGATGCTACTCGTCGCCCTCTACCGTCTCACTTGCGCCACCCTCCCCACAGCCGCCCGACGTAGACGCGCTCATCAAGCGCCTCAAGGCGGCGTCGGACGAGGAGATTCCCTCCATTACTCGCCCCCTCCAAATATGGTGCTTCCCGCGCGGGGACATGCACTCGTGGGTGGACATTTCCAAAAAGTTCATCGGCATCCTCACGCGCCTCCGCGATGCCTACGGCCTGGGTCGCGGGGCGAAGACTGCGTGCAAGATCCAGCTCAACGACTTTACGCCCAAGGACAAGCAGCTTATCCTCGAGATTCTCCGCTTCATCCGCCTGCTAATGGAGAACAGTACCAGCCGCAAGCTGTTTGACGGATACGACGTGGGTCACGCACACACGTTGGCGCTGACTCCAGGTTATCAACGACCTGCTCCTTACGAACGACATGAACGTGCTCGAGGGCGCACTCTACGTCCTTCTCCGCCCCTTGCAGCAGTACTTGACGCAGATGCCCACCACCCCCGAGCTGGGCAACAGTATCCGCGCGCGCCTTCTCGCGCTCACCCGTGGCTGGGATCGTCTCCCCCTGGCCGACTGCAGCCTCGTCAAGTACGCGTCGTCGCCCGAGCCCATCGAGCTCAACGATGTTGCCGCAACGATCCAGCTCCAGTTCTACCAGCCCTTCGACTCGTCGGCTGTCCCCGAGCCCGCCTCGTCTGGGAAAGCGGCGCCCGCCAACCCCCTGGAGACGCCCACTAGACCCACACTGGCGTCCGCGCGCTCCGAGTCGCGGCTGGCCGTCACCCCCGCAGCCAAGGTTACTGCTGCCGCCGTCGACAGCAGCAGCATTACTGTCGACCTCGGTAACGTTGCCAAGACAATGGGCGACGACTACCTCGACCGCCTTGCGCAGACCATCGAGGACAATCGCATGGACGTCGATGACCAGCTTAGCGCCCTCAACAGGGTGCGCCTCGTTGTCCTGACCAAGGACCTGGAGACTCGCCGCAAGCTTCTCAGCAATAGGCTCTTGGCGCTCACATGTTATGGTGCGTCCCTACCCCCAGCTCTGCTAATCCCAGCCACCTTCGCCGACGAGAACCAGGTCGCGTCTGAGGTCTTCCTCCGTGAGCCCGAGTTCGTTACCGACGCCGCAGAGTTGTTAGTGGTCGACAACAGCGTCGGCGAGGACGTTGTCGCCTCTGCCCTCCTCGCCTTGGACGCGCTGTCGCACCATCGCCCGGAGGTGCTCAGCTCGATCAACGCGCACGTGAGCCATGGCACTGTCATGAGCCTCCTGCGCAGCGTCACTACCAAGCTGGTGGCGAACGAGCCCGTGTCGCACGACACGGTCGATGCGCTTCTCGGCTTCCTCGCGTACATCAACTCTTTGCCTTCGCACGGCAACCAACTCATCGGCGCCGGACTCCTTCCCGTGCTCATCGAGATGCTCGACACCAAGGGCGAGCGCAGAGGGCAGTACATCCCCCGCGCGACTGGCCTCATCGACTCAGCATACTTCACCCACCCGCAGGCGCTGCAGGCCTTCTTAAACGCCGATGGGCTGAACGCGCTGGTTGGACGGATCAAGGCCGAAGTGAAGGCTATCGCCGAGGCCCCGCTGCCTGACGACACCGAGCTCTTCAACCGCGACTCACTCATTGCCTACAACACCAACCCCGTCAAGGCCGAGCTGCGCTCCATTTACCGCATGCTTCAGAGCACCGGTGGCTCGGAGGGCTTCCGCAACGTCGTCGACACCGACCTGCCCAAGTCGCTCAAGCGCATCATGACCAACAGCGACAAGTTTGGTTTACGCAACTTTGGCCTCGCCATCAACATAATGGCTACCATCGTGCACAACGAGCCCACCTCGCTTGGCATCCTGCAGGAGGCGCAGCTACCCCAGACGCTCTACGAGGTGCTTGACGAGAAGATGCCCGACGCCTTTGAGGTCGTCTACACACTCCCCAACGCCATCGGCGCCATGTGCCTCAACCCGGCCGGCCTTGAAGACACCATCAAGCACTTCAGCGTCATCGACAACATCATCCGCGTCGCCATTTCGTGGAACGCGGAGGACTACACCGAGCGCGACCCGGTGCAGACCATCGCTCAGTCTGTTGATGAGCTGGTGCGCCACCACCCGACCCTCCGCTCCCACGTCCGCGCGGCGGTCGTCGCCTTGTTGAAGGAGGCGATCGAGGAGGGCAAGTCCTTCAAGCCGACTGCCAAGGAGGTCAACGACTACGCTGTTGACCCGAACGACGTCGCTCCTGACATGGACGTTGACTCGGACCCCAAGGACTTCAGTGATAAGGATCCGATCACCAACGCACCGCTCGCCAAGCTTACCAACGTTCTCAAGCTGTACTCTGTGCTCCTGCGCAACAACAACATGTGCAAGGAGTTCATCCGCGAGAACAACGGGTTGGAGCTCCTCCTCAGCATCGCGCAGCTTCCCTGCATTCCCGTCAGCTTCTCCAACACCGAGATCGCCGTCGCACTTCCCAGTGTCATGCGCACCATCAGCGAGCACGACCAGATGCTGTTGAGCGAGACCTTGATCTCGTGCATCAAGCGCGAGCTTGACGAGGTCCCGGAGTTGTGGAAGAACGGCGCCGACTGCCACAGCGCCTGGCTCAACATGACCAAGACGGAGGGCGGCACTGAGGCCGACTATGCCCGCCTGCGCCGCGTCGCGGCCCTCGCGCTCCTCTTCTCGTCCTTGAGCGACTACTTGAGCGTCAGCATGAGCCAGCCGCGCACCGCCACCGCCACGCAGCTCATCAAGGCCTTTGGCGTCTCCTCCGGCTCGACCTTTGTGACTGACTTGGGCCAGCTCCACCGCCAGTGCTTCATCGAGCACGTTCTCTTTAAGGACATCGGCGTGGAGGAAGAGAAGGCCGACAAGTCCAAGAGGGAGGCCGAGATTCCCGCCGTCGCTGAGGGAACTGAGCCTTCTGCTGCCTCGGCTGAGGCTGCTGCCGACGCCGCGCCCGCTGAAGCTGCGGCGCAGACCTCGACCCCGCCCGTCGAGCTCCAGGGTCTCGACAAGCGCCCGCAGACGCGCGTTGTGACCGTCAAGACGATCGTCACGCGCATGCACGCGATACTGACGCGCTTATTCAAGTGCGCCATCCGCCTGATCTTCAACAAGCGCATGCCCGAGCCCGCGCACAAGACCGAGGCGACGGCCCTCGCTGACTGCATTGCAGAGATCTTGATTGGGCATCTGCAAGGTGAGTAGCCCTCACTTCAAGGATGAATCTGACTCGCAGTGTCTGCCCAGGTCCCGCAGAAGCAGTACGCGATCGACACTGTCGCGTTGGGCTTGACAACAATCTTGCTGTTCGACGGTATGTCAAGGTCTCCTGTGGATCGTCTAACGCAACCAGAGCGCGGCGCCGATGGTAGCCTTTCCACGACGTTATTCATCCCCTTTGACCAGAAGGGCGGCATGGGCATCATGCTCGACAACGTGCGCCGCTTAACCCACGGTATGGACAAGTACCCGACAACTGCAGCGGAGGAGCAGACCCAGCAGCAGAAGGAGGAGGTGGCCCAGCTCGTGCAGGGCATGCGCATCGCCACCTCTGTCCTCGCAGCTTACGCCTCGCCTCGTTCGTTGATCAGGAGCAGCCAGACTCATGCTATTCGGCAGCGTGAGCAGACTCTTCCTGTCAAGGAGCGCTTCGACCCAGACAACACGTTCATTCGCATTCGCCGCGATCTCCTCCCGGTGGTGCAGAAGGTGTTCATGGCCGAGTGGCTCACCCGTTTACCACTCCACATCATGCGCACGGCCATTTCGACCTTCTTCGAGATCTTGGCCGGCAAGGATGAGGAGATGGAGGTTACCATTGCCATGCCCGAGCCCGCCTCACCGTTGATCCGCGAGATCTTGCAGCCCCGCCCGCCACCAACTGCCAACCCTGCGGCGGTCAACCAGCTCGTTGAGATGGGCTTTGCGCGCCGTGCTGCCGAGCGCGCATTGGTCCGCGCCCGCAACAACATCGCCTCTGCGGCAGACTTGCTCATCTCGATGCCCCACATCTTCCCCGACGAGCCCGAGCCTCCACAGCCCGCTCAGGAGGAGGGTGCTCCGGCCGTTGAGGACGCTGACGCCCCCGCTCAGCCCCCCGCCGGTGACGCCCCCGCTGCCGAGCCTGCCGCTGCCGAGCCTGCAGCTGCCGACGCACAGCCGGCCGCAGGGGGCGAGGCCGCTCCTACCACTGCCGACGACCAGGAGGGTGGCATGGAAGTCGACGAGGCGAACCAGGTGCCCAGCCCGACCACGATGTGGGAAGGCCAGCGCGAGGAGCTCGAAAAGCTCCGCGAGGCTGCCAGGAAGGACGTCAAGGAGCGTTCCATCCAGTTGCTCGACGCCAACGAGGAACTCGTTCACGATGTTCTGCCGGCGTTTGGAATAGGCTTAGAGGGCGCCACTAGCATCCTTGGGCGCTTGGAGGAGGCGATCAAGGAGACCCCTCAGCGCCCGGCCGCGCTCTCATCGCGCCTGCGCCTCTTCGCCGTGTTTGCGCGGGACAAGGACAAGGGCCCCATCGAGCTCCCTGCCGAGCAGTGCAAGCACCTCAAGACTCTCTTGGAGAGCCTGCTCACCCCCAACGAGCCCCGCCCTTCGTTCCTTGCCTCCTATTTCGTCGCTGCTGAGTCTCTGCTGCTCGTTTCGACCACCATTGCCGAGACCAAGCTCGGCGAGGACGCCAAGTCGGACGTTGTGAAGCGTGTCGACCTCGGCAACTTTACCGACTTCCTCCTCGAGCTGTGCCAGGCTACTTTGGCTTCCGACGAGCTCTCCCGCGAGGAGGTCATGGGCAGCCTCCGCCTTGCCGTCATTCTCACGCGCCACCGCGAAGACAGGGTCACCCCCGAGCTCCTGCGGCACATTGTCAAGCACTTCAAGAAGCCCGACTCCAAGGTTGCTGGCAGCTACGGCTACCTCGCTATGCTCACCCGCCACGCGTTCGACTCGAAGAGCTCGTTGCAGGATATCATGCGCAGAGAGATCGCCGAGTGGATGACACCACAGCGCAACAAGGCGTCCGACGTGCAGTACTTCGTCAGACAGCAGCGCCAGGTGATGTACCGCGACGCTAACGCGTTCCTCGACGCAGTGCAGGCGGAGGCGGCGTTACTCGACCCCGTACCCGCCACCTCCTCGATTTTCCACCTTCGCGCCCAGGACGCCACCAAGGACAAGGACCCCAATGTTGAGGCGGAGACGACGGACAAGGACATGAAGCCGGCTGCCCCTGCCGCCGGCGACCCGTTCATCAAGTCCGCCTTTGACTCGTTCGAGAACAAGCCCACGATGGACTTCCTCGTGTCCGAGCTTGGCTCGACCATGCAGATCGTCCACCAGGAGGAGGCCACCCGCCGTGCCGGTACTCCATACTCCGAGGCCGCCACACAGGCGTACTCCTACGTCAGCCTGCTGCTGGCGCAGCTCGTCGAGCTCGCGGGCTCGTACATGTCTGCGAAGACCTCGTTCATGGCCGCTGTCCGCCAGGGAACGATCTACGGCACGAGCAAGGGCAAGGCGGGCTTCTCGGCCGTCCTTACCGACCTCGTGTGTGCGGTCACCCTCACCGACGTGCAGGAGAGCGGCGGCCGCGAGACCCATGACGTCCGTAGAGTCACCGTGTCGAGCTGGGCCACGTCGCTCATCACCGCCCTCTGCTCCAACGTCACGTACACTCCAGACGGCAAGGACCTGCCGGACGACCTCGTCACCGTCCGCAAGATCGTGCTCGATGGCATCGCCAAGGCGCTCAAGGACAGCACGTCCTCGCACCTCGAGGCCAACACCCGCTACGGGCGCCTTTGGGCGCTTGGGCAGCTCATCCGCCGCCTTCTCACGCAGAGGACTGGCGTGATCCCCAAGCCAAACGATAAGACGTGCCTGCAGCTTGCAAAGGGCATGCTTGAGAAGAACTTTGTCGGTCTTATGACGACGACGCTGTCGGACATTGACCTCAACTACCCCGACATTCGCAACGTCCTCGAGTCGCTCTTGAAGGCGCTCGAGCACCTCACTAAGATCTCCAACAAGTGGGGCAAGACGGAGAACAAGCCCGCCGCCGGCGAGGAGGTCGAGGACGAGAGCGAGTCGTCTGAAATTGACGAGGGCGACGAGGACATGTCCATGTCGGAGGAGGAGGAGGCGGACCCGCCTGACCTGTACCGCAACTCGGCCCTCGGCATCCTTGGCGGCGACATTGACGGCGACGACGAGGATGATGGCATGGACGACGACATGGAGGACGACGACGACCTTGTAAGTGCACGTGCAGGAAGTCTCTGACCGCAGATGGAGGTGTACGACGATGAAATGGACCACGACATGGACGACGACGTCGACACGGAGCCATCCTCTGATGAGGAGGACGATGACGACCTCGACGGCCATGGGTCCGCAATGGAGGGTGACTGGGTGAGCTACGGCCCTGGAAATGCAACTGACAACAGACGACGGACGAGGAGGAGGAAGGTGAAGACATTGACGACGACGAGGCCGACCATGTCATCGACGTCGGTGACGGGTTGGAGGAGGTTGGCGTGGACGAGGAGGCCGAAGGCCCTTGGGACGACGTGAGTGGTCACGACCAGCTAGTGCTAACAGCCAGGATGATGGCCTCATGGATGGCGAGGATGGAGAAGGCTTCGACTCTGACGAGGACGGCTTCATGCACGCCGAGCACTTCGGCGGCGTCGACTTTGACCCGGAGGAGGAGGCCTTGGAGGACTTTGATGAGGAGGGGTGAGTTGATCACATTGTACATTGCTGACCTCCCCAGCTACGATGATGACGACGACGAGATCGACATGGACCCCTTAGCTGTTGGACACCCTGCTGGCGGACCCAGCTTGGGTGACGGCGGTGGCTTCTGGGGCTGGTCGGAGCCCGCGCGTGCTTCTGACGGGTCTGGCGGACGCCACCGTGCCCTTCTCGACATGGATGCCGCCGCGTCTTCGCTGTTTGGCATTTCGCGCAACACCCACCCCCACAACTCGGAGCACCCATTGCTCTCCCAGCTCCGGTCTCAGCCCCCGCACCGACCCAACAACCCATTCGGACCTCTGTCCAGCTTACCCGAGTTATTAGCGAGCATCGAGAGCTTCGCGGGCCAGCAGGCCGTAGCGTTCGTCCAAGACATCTTACAGCGCAACCGCAACCATGGTGCCGAACGTATACGCGTCGACTTGTCGCACAGGCAGGACGGCAGCTTCGGCTTGACCATCGGTGGCCAGACGTTCACCGTTCCGCCTCCCACACGCCACCTGCCGAACACGCCCGAGGAGATCCAGGCCGAGTTCCAGCCGCACCCGACAATGCACCGCTGGCAGGAGGAGATGAGCCTCTTCCCGTACACCTCGACGGAGCAGGTCAGCCGCATCGTCCTCCACATCATTAATCGCCTGCTCCCCGCCGCGCGCGAGGCGTCGGCCCGTGACGCCGAGCGCCTGCGCAAGGAGGAAGCGGAGCGCGCGGAACGGCTCCGCAAGGAGGAGGAAGAGGCCGCTGCTGAGGCCGCCAAGAAACGCGAGGAGGAGCAGGCACAGGCCGCATCTGTCGCCTTACCCGAATCGAGACCCGAGACTTCCCAGGGCGGCGCGATTGACGAGGACATTGACATGGGTGAGCGCGGGCGTGTGACCGTGGCTGACTCCACAGCTTCCGACTCTGGGGACCATGACGACGACGGTGACGAGGAAGGCGAGGAGGCTCCAGAGGAATCGAACCGCGTCCGTATCAACATCCGCGGCCAGGAGATCGACATCACCGACACCGGCATCGACCTCGAGTTCCTCCAAGCACTCCCCGAGGACATGCGCGCGGAGGTTGTCGAGCACCACCTCCGCGAGCAGAACCTGCTCATGCCCGGCGCCGCGGCCAATGTGCCTGAATCTTCGCACATCCACTCGGACTTCTTGAACGCCCTGCCGGACGACATTCGCGCCGAGGTGTTGATGCAGGAGGAGATGGAGGCGGCTCGTGAGCAGGCCCGTCGCCAGGCTCCGCCCCCACAGCCGGGTGTCACTGAGCCCGAGGCGAGTGGCAGCGGCGGCGTTGCGCCGGGCACCATCCGCGACCTTGAGACCGAAATTCGCGGGACGCTGCGCGGCGACGACCTGCGCGGCATGCTCGCGCACACCATCGGCCTGCCGCCCGGGGTGACACGCAAGACCCCCGCCAAGAAGAAGACGGGGCCGACCACGACCGTCACGGAGCGCAAGCCACTCCAGCTCTTGGACAAGCCCGGGATCTGGGCGCTTCTCCGCCTGCTCTTCGTTCGCATTCCTCTCCGCGAGAGCTACCTTCTGAGGACACTCGTGCATCTGTGCGAGAACGACGAGACACGCACTGAGCTGCTCAACACGCTGCTGGGCCTCGTTCAGGACGGCACCGGCGACTTACCGGCAGTCGACCGCAGCTTCCAGCAGATGTCGCTGCGCGGGCTCACCACCACACCCAAAGCGCACGCGACGCCGAGCAGCAAGGCTGTCGAGACCCCCGGTCCGATCGCCAACAGCCTCTTCGCGGACCTGCAGCCCGAGCACGTTCCCACGTTCATCGCGCAGCGCTGCTTTGAGGCGCTCCAGCACATTGTCAACTCCAACAAGCAGGCTGTGAGCTACTTCCTCACCGAACATGAGTTGCCGGTCGGCCTCAAGAAGCACTCCAAGAAGGGCAAGGGCAAGGAGAAGTTCTTGCCGCAGAAGCAGTTCCCCGTCGTCGTCCTCATGAGCCTGCTCGACCGCACCGAGCTGCTGAAGGCGCCTGGCATGATCGAATCGCTTACGTCCCTTCTTTCGTCCATCACCAAGCCGCTCACGGCGCTCCAGAACTGGCGCCAGCGCGTCGAGAAGGAGCTCTCCAAGCCCGACAAGCCCACCGAGGGCGAGGAGCAGCCTACTACCGGTGCCTCCGGCTCCGAAGTTGCACCTGCAGCGGACACGACCGTCACCAAGGCGGAGGCGAAGCCGGTCGAGTGGAAGATGGAGCGGCCGATGTTCCCGCCTGCCATACTCCGGCTTGTCATCAACGGCTTAACGATTGGCGACCAGACGAGCAGAACGTTCTCCTCGACGTTAATGGTCCTGCAAAACCTCTCGAGCATCCCCGACGCCAAGCACGTGCTCGTGGAGGAGTTGTGTGCGCGCTCGCAGAAACTCGGCACAGTCATCTTGGGCGAGCTCACCAAGCTCAGCAAGGTCCTCGAGAACAAGGAGCACGAGGTCAGCTCGCTTGACTTGGTTGACTTCTCGGCAGGCAGCTCGAGCCAGACGCAGCTCTTGAGGCTCCTCAAGACCATCGACTACTTGCACTCGCCCAAGTCCGGCGCGGGCAAGACCGAGGACCCCGCGATTGAGAAGCGTGCGCGCGAGCTGTACCAGTCGTTCGACTTTGCGCAGCTGTGGAAGCAGCTCGGCGACTGTCTTGGCCTCGCCGAGGCACGGGGCAGCACCGACCAAATTGCGTCCATGCTCCTGCCGCTTGTCGAGTCCCTCATGGTCGTGTGCAAGTACACGCGCCCGCCTGGGCAGCCCAACCCTGCCGACGTCGTCTCGCCTGTCCTGTCACCAACGATGCCGGCCCAGTCGAGCGACCTGTTCCTCTCTTTCACCACCGCGCACCGCAAGGTACTCAATTCGATCGTTCGCAGCAACCCCGCGCTGCTGAGCGGCTCCTTCTCGCTTCTTGTCCAGAACCCGCGCGTGCTCGAGTTCGACAACAAGCGCAGCTGGTTCTTCCAGCGGCTCAAGCGCAAGCGCAGCGAGCAGCAGGCGTACCACCCGCTCCAGCTCAATGTGCGCCGCCAGTACGTGTTCCAGGACTCGTTCAGCGCACTGCTGCACCGCCCGGGCGAGGAGGTCAAGTACGGCAAGATCAACGTGAGGTTCATCAACGAAGACGGCATCGATGCCGGCGGTGTCACGCGCGAGTGGTACCACGTTCTGGCGCAGCAGATCTTCGACCCAGATTACGCGCTGTTCGAGCCCTGCGCCGCCGACAACCAGACGTACCAGCCGAACAAGCACTCGAGCGTGAACCCCGACCACTTATCGTACTTCAAGTTTGTCGGGCGCGTGATCGGCAAGGCCATCTACGACGGGCGGTTACTGGACGCCTACTTCAACCGCGCGTTCTACAAGCAGATTCTTGGGCGCGCGTGCGACATCCGCGACCTCGAGGCCATCGACCCCGAGTACCACAAGTCGCTGCAGTGGATGCTGGAGAACGACATCACCGATGTCATCGACCAGGAGTTCACGATTGAGGACGAGTCGTTCGGCGCCAAGCAGATTGTCGAGCTCAAGCCCGATGGCGCCAGCATCCCCGTCACCGAGACGAACAAGGACGAGTACGTGCGCCTCGTGTGCGCGTACCGTCTCGAGAACAGCGTCAAGGAACAGATGAAGGCGTTCCTCACGGGCTTCTACGAGATGATCCCGCGCGAGCTCGTGCAGATCTTCGAGCCCGAGCAGCTCGAGCTCCTTATTTCAGGCGTCAACACCTTTGACGTCGACGAGCTCAAGAACAGCACGCAGATCTCGGGATGGAAGGGCACCGACGTTGAGGTCTCGTGGTTCTGGCGCGCGCTCCGCTCCTTCTCGCAGGAGGAGCGTGCGCGCTTCCTTATCTTTGTCACGGCATCGTCGCGTGTGCCCATTGGCGGCTTCGAGAAGCTGCAGGGTGCGAGCGGGACGCAGCCATTCCAGATTCAGAAGCTGTACGGCAAGGTCGGCATCCTCCCGCAGGCGAGCACGTGCTTCAACTTGCTCCTGCTGCCGTCGTACGAGAGCTACGAGCAGCTCCGCGAGCGCCTGCTGTTTGCGGTGACGGAGACCGAGGGCTTTGGCAAGGCGTAACCACAATTGTCGGGGAAGAGATATAGAGGAGGGAGAGACATGTAGCGCTGTAGAAAGGTTCTGTACATTCCCACCAGCATGGATACACCGTGATTCTGACGAGCAGAGGAGGCACTGACAATCGAGGGCCGAGATGATGCATGCGATGTACGAAGTGTCATGTTGTTGATTGAGAAGACGGTTAGATGGGCCAGGGCGCCTCGACGCCGAGGTTGAGATGCACGGCCTTGATCTGGAGATAACCTGCGGTCAGCTTTGTCGAGGTAGCAAACCAGCTGCGCACCTTCAAGTCCGTAGGTCCCCAGCTCACGCCCGACGCCCGACTGCTTGAAGCCCCCGAAGGGCACGTTGTTGTGCACGGCGCCGTACTGGTTGACCCACACGCTCCCGGCGTCGAGGCCGCGCGCGACGCGGATTGCCTGCCGCGTGTCGCCGGTAAACACGGCGGCGGCGAGGCCGTACTCGCTGTCGTTGGCGAGCTCGAGCGCATGCTCCTCGTCACGGAAGGGCGTGACGATGACGACGGGGCCAAAGATCTCCTCGCGCCCGGCGCGCAGGTCCTTGTTGGCCGAGTTGGCGAGGATCGTCGGCTCGACGTAGAACCCCTTGCTCTGGGGCCACGCGCGCCCGCCCGACACGAGGCGCGCGCCCTCCTCCTTGGCCGACGCGATGTATCCGAGGACCTTGTCCTGCTGCGCGGCCGAGATGAGGGGCCCGAAGCTCGTCCTGTCGTCGGACGGCGCGCCAATCGCGACCGTCAGCGCCCGCTTGCGCAGCTGGTTGACGTAGCGGTCAAACACGTTGGCCTGGACGTAGATGCGCGAGGAGGCGCAGCAGTCCTGCCCCGAGTTGTACCAGATGCCGTTGGCGGTCCACTGGGCGGCCTCGTCCGTGTCGGCGCTCGCAAAGACGAGCAGGGGCGACTTGCCGCCGAGCTCGAGCGTCACCTTCTTGAGGTTGGACTCGGCCGCCGCGATCGAGATGCGCTTGCCCGTCGGCACCGAGCCCGTGAACGCGACCTTGTCAATGTCAATGTGGCGGGCGATGGCGTCGCCCGTGGTGGCCCCCAGGCCGGGGACGGTGTTGAGCACGCCCGCGGGCAGCTCGGCCTCGGCCGCGAGCGCGTTCATCATGAGCGCCGTGAGCGGCGTCAGCTCGGACGGCTTCATCACGATCGTGCAGCCCGCCGCGAGCGCCGGCGCCACCTTCCACGCCCACATGCCCAGGGGGTAGTTCCACGGAATGCTGGTGTCAGCTCTAAGCGGCGCAAGGCAGCTCACATCTGCCCGCACACCCCGATGGGCTGGTGCAGCGTCAGCGCGAGCTTGGAGCCCCCGAAGGCGTCCGTCGTCTGCCCGTGGATCTTGTCCGCCATGCCCGCGTAGTAGCGCAGGCACGCGACTGCGTCCGCGACGTCGGCGTCGCTGGTGTTAGCTACACCGAGGCGGTTCACATACTGGGCGATGCGGATGCCCTTGCCCGTGTTCATGCTCTCGACGGCGGCGATGCGGCGCGCATCGCGCTCCAGTAGGTCTGCGAGGCGGTTGATCACTGCGTCAGTCTCGCTTTAGGCTGACGTACACCTCGCGCGCTCGGTAGCGTCGATGTTGAGGCCCCACGACGTCTTGAACGCGCGGCGCGCGGCCTTGACGGCGTCGTCGACGTCCTCGGCGGACGCGTGCTCGACGTCGACAATCTTCTCGCCCGTAGCGGGGTTGACGGTAGACACCGCCTGCCCGCGGCCGGGCAGCCACTTCCCATCACTGCATCAGTGGGGTACGCCGGAGACTCACATGTGGAGGCCGGTTGGGATCTCGATCTCGCCGAGGACGGGCACGTCGACGCGCGCGGTCAAGGCCGAGGTCGAGAGGCAGCGGGTTGAGCGCAGGAACGCGGGGCGCCGGCGGAGGAGGAATGCGAGGGACATGGTGCCGTGCCGAGCGGAAGACGAGAGGGGAGAGAGTGGAGGAGGCGCGTGAGGGTGCGCGTACGAGAACCGCAATGTCGAGGAGGATGAACAGGAGGGTGGACGGTTTAGCCGGGCGGAGATTGGTTAGTGACCGGCGGGGTCTCCACATGCCGGGAATGCCTTCCCACGGGTGCAACGTGTGGGGGAGATTGTACGGGGTAGAGTAGCCGCAGAGTTGAGAGGGTCAACACAGGGTGAACACCCAAGTGCCGAGCAGACCGGGCCGGAATAATATGACAACCCCGGCATTCTCACATCTCATGCCCCTTCGCCTCTCACCCTCACCTCTTCCGCAGGCTGCCCGTTCCCAGGATGCAGGCCCGATGAGGGCGACGGCAGAGGCCAGACTGAGGAGGAGGCATGTACTGTATGTATGGGAGTGTACCAGTGTCCAAGTGGAGAGGGAGTTGGACCATTCAGCCGGCCGCCGATCTCACCCAGCCTGCCGCTTGCCGCCTTCCCTTAGGCTTCAAACTAATTGCCACTAATTGCCACCCTGCAGAGAGCAAGTGAGACTGCTTCTTTGAATAGACACAACCCCCAGCAACTAACCTCCCTTGCATCCATCCACTCCATCCCATCTACCACATCCATCTCATCCCCCACTCTGTCATCCATCCATTGTCTCGCTACTCAGAGCCCCAGACACTCTCGGCAACGCCTTCACCGACGCCCGCAAGCCACTTGCTGATCCGGTGAATTGTATCGACTCGGCCACCCGTGCCTCTCCTCCCATCACCGCTTCCATCCCGACCCCGATCATATATCCATTAGCCGAACCTCTCTCATGTCCGAACGAGACCCCCTCGGACTCGACCCCTCCCGCCCCCTCCCGGGCGGCAGCAACATGTCCCTCTCCAGTATGGGCGCGCTGCCGCCAACACGCAAGCGCTCATCGCGTGCCTGCGACGTGAGTCCTTTGGCCAGCCCCGAAGCTGACCCCAGGGATGCAAGCAGCGTCGCATGAAGTGCGAGGACATTATGCCGTCCCCGACGACCAACGAGCCGACATGCAAGCTGTGCCGCGAGTCGGGCGTCGACTGCACATTCGAGACCCCCGTGCGCAAGCGGTACGTCACACAGTGGTCCGTGCTGACTCCAGTGGACCAGCCCCTGGGTTCCGGCGGCGCCCAGGCAGTCCGCGTGCCAAGGGCGGCAGCGACGAGGAAGGCGAGGGGAGTGGCGAGGGCGAGCGCGCGCCCAACGGTAGCGGCGGGGAGACGAGCGCGCCCAAGCCCGCCGAGCGGAACATTGCGCCGCCGGGAAGGCGGCGGCGCGCCCCCCTCCTTGGCTTGCCGCCGGCTCTGGTCGACGAGCTTCTTGCTGTCTACTTTACCCACGTGCACAATGTGTGGCCGCTGATCTACAAGCCAATGTTCAACCCGCACGCAACGAGTGCGCCGCTGCTCCTCGCCATGCTGAGTATTGCGGCTTGTGTCACCCTTCCCGCGGGAAAGGACGGGCTGGACAGTGACAAGCTCTTCGCAATGGCCGAGAGTGCTCTGTACCACGACCGCACCGACAGCCGCATCGACATCCTCCAGGCGCTCATGGTCCTCTCGCTCCGCCAGACGGGGTGCGGGAACAAGCGCAGTGCCTTCTCGTACGCCGGGCGCGCGAGCATCATGGCCCTCAACCTCGGCCTGCACCTCACGCCATCCGGCCCGACGGACGCGGGCGACCTCGAGCTCCGCTCGCGCGTGTACTGGAACGCGTATGTGCTGGACAAGATCTTGGCCGAGGAGACTGGCCGACCGATCCTGCTGCCATCCCGCCGCTCGTCCACACCAATGCCGAGCACGGACGAGGCGGACGAGTACGAGCCGTGGCCACCACAAACGGCGAGCAGTGCGCCGCTGCCGCGCAGTGTGCGCCACGTCCCCCCTCGCCGCGGGCACGTCATGAGCTTCTTTGTGTGGACGTGCCGCCTCGCCATGGTTGTGGAAGACATCCTCGACCTCGAGGTGACGGGCCCACCAATCTTCGACAAGTGGGACGAGGACTTCGCCGCCCGCCTACATGACCAGCATGACGTGATGCAGCGCGCCGAGAGCATCGGCAGGAGTCTCGACGACTGGCGTCGCCTAATGCCCAAACACCTCGACATCGACGTGACGGGTCAGACGACACCGCTCCCTCACTGCGTCGTCGGCATGGCATGGTACCACTGCGTGAGAATCCTGCTGTACTCCCGCTTCATCAAGCAGCGTCACGTGCCGAACCCGCGCACAGATGCCGCTGCCATGGCCGAGCGCGCACACAAGAACTGCTCGGAGTCGGCCGAGGCGTGTGTCGACCTCCTCGCCCACCTCGACAAGCACAAGCTGCTGGCGCAGGTCAGCGCGGACGTGATCCACCTGCTATCCATCATCACACTGTTTGAAGGTGAGTTGTCCAATGTCTTACCGTAACTGATGACAGCCTTTGACGCCACCGACCCGGACGAGTCGCTGGCGCACCGCGCCAAGGTCAACTTTGCACAGTGCTGCATATGGTTGCGCGACTTCTCCGCGTCGTGGCCCGCAGCCTCGATGCACAAGGTCTTCTTCGAGGGCCTGATCCAGGGAGGCCTGCGCATCTCTTCAGGCGACCTGGCCGCCGACTCGCCGGAGGCTGCCTTCTCTCCCGCGACGCCCAACATGCCAGAGGAGCTACGCGTAATGACCCGCAACCTTGCAACGGGACGCTCGGCGTCCTCGGTCGCGGGCGCGACGCCGCGCACAATGACCACCCCAGGCTCGACGGGGCCACCGCCGAACCCGCTCCCCGAGCCTGGGGCGACGCCCGGCCCAAGCCTCTTCCAGCTGCCCCAGTTTTACTGGAACCACCTGACGACGGTGCCGATGGACCCCACGCAGGGCGAGCCAGAACAGCGGGGCGACTTTGATTTCGAGTTCGACCTCCAGAGCCAGAGCGCAACGGGCCACACGCCCGAGATGCCCCCGCCCATGCCGTACCCGCACGACGGCGTTCGCGGAATGCATCCAAGCGCCAGCGACAACGTCAACGTCCGGAACATGGACATGCAGCGGTACCCGCCGCCGCCGCCGCACACGAACGGCTCGGAGCCGCCATTCATCCCGCCAAGCGCGGCGTGGGCCGGCGCGCCCGTGATGGGCCCACACGCGGGGCCGCAGGACCAGGCGGCAATCTACGCCGCGCTCATGAGCTACATGGTCGAGGCGGCCAAGACGAGCTAGCGGGCTGTGAGCGCGTTGGCTGCAGGCGGGGCATGGGGTGGGGTGGAGGTGAGGCCAGGAGAACAGTCGCGGTGATGGCCGACAGGAGTTTAGCCTAATGTTTTGAGATGTCCCGCCTGTAGTGCGGCTCAGCCGATGTATACATATGTACGCGCAGGAAAGCGCGCCGAGAAGACGCGGAAGCGTGGAGAAGGCGGCGTTTGGCGCGATATCCTGATTTGGGCGTCGGCGATCGCGTGGGATGTCACAGGCAGTCGCCGGAAGTTGCACGGACCGAGTGCGGAATGAGGGGTTCGAGCGCGCGCTGAACTAAGATTGGGGAGTGAGGAGGTCGGAGCAAATTTCGACTTTCAGACGCGCGCGCAAGGCAAAGATGGGCCTTTCGGGGGCGTAGAGTCCCCTCCCGGCCTCAGAAAGGACGTTCGAGTAGTTTTCAGGATAGTGTCGGTGCCAGTGGCCGGTGAGGCGAGCTAGTCGAAACGAGCCACACGTCTCCCCGCGCAAGATGTCAGCGCTAACCCTCGTGGGCGGCCACGACCCAGCACGATCAACGGGACGCAGACTAGGTTGGAATACATGTGGTGATTAAGAACGCAGTGTACTGTTCGGCCAAGTATTGTTGCTACTGATTACGAGCGCGCGTGTGTGAGTGCGGCGATCTGGGAGGGGAGGAAGTCGTCCTCAAGCGCGCGGAGCCGGAGGACGCGGAGGAGGATCTCCGCGACGCGTGCATTGTCGGCGTTCACGTTTGCGCGGCTCATGGCGGGTATGTGGCGGAGGGGCGCGCCGCCCGAGCACGCGCGCACGGCGGCGGCGGCGCGTTCCCGTAGATTCGGGGTGGGGAGGTCGCGCACCTGCCCCAGGAGGAGCATGTCGCGGTACATGCCGGCCTGGAGGGCCGAGTGGGGTATGCCGGCGGCGAAGAAGGCCTTGAGGGCCTGTAACCACCTGAAGACGACGTCGACTTCGGGCGGCGAGAGGCCTGGCGGGGCGGGGCGGTCCGAGAGGGGCGGGATCAGGAGGGAGACGAGGAGCTCGACTATCCTCTCCCACAGGGCAAGGGCGAGCGTCTCGCGCATCTCTGGCGTGCATGTCGTGCTGAGGGTCGCGAGGTTCTCGTCGAGGTAGTCGAGGACTGGAGCGAGGGAGGCGTCGACCTCGGCATCTGAGAGCGCGACACGCTTGCGCGCCCTGAGCGGCTTGGTGACGCTCGCGAGGGTGGCGGGGCTCAGCACCGCGCGGAGATAATCCGCCAGCCGGTCGACGAGGGCGAGCTGCATGTCGCTCGCGGTGCGCTGGAGGACGCGCCGCGATGAGTTGAGGTGGTACGCGACGTCGTGCCGCTCGCGCCCGACGCTGGAGATGCGTAGGGTGACGACGCCGCGCGGCGCGAGGGGAAGTACGACCTCGCGCTCCGCCTCGGACGAGAAGTGTGCCGGGTCGAGCGTGAATGCGGCTGCGCCGACGCGCTCGTGCTTGCCCACTAACTGCCGGTCGAAGACGACGACCTCGAGCGTCTTGGCGGCGGCGACGGATACCTCGAACGCCTGGGTCCACGTCGGGTCCTCAGTGCCGAGAACGGTGCGCGACTTGAACAGCCGCACGGGGCCGTCGAGTACCGCCACGAACGCGTCAGCAGGCTTGGACGAGCGGGTCAGGAGGCCCTGCCCGCGCACGACCTGGACCGAGAACACCTGCCTCTCTGGCGCGGATGATATGCTGCCGCTCAACACGCTCGCAGTCTGCTCCGCCTCGAGAGCGTGGGCGAGGTCGTCGACGAAGCTCCCGGCTGTGCCCATGTTGGTGAGCTTGACGAGCGCCGCGGGCGGCACCGTGAAGACCTCGCGGCTGCCCCGGCGGCGGCGGTCGATCTGCGCGCCTATCTTGGCGTCGAGCTTGCCGTACACAAACTTGCTCTTCGTCATCCACTTGCCGCTGTTCAGCGCAGCCTCCTTGGCGGCCTTGGGTGGTGCAATCTCGTCCAGGAACAGCCCCGACACGGTCCCGGCGTACTGCTCTAACGCGGCCGACGCGGTCCGCGCCAGGTCGACCATGTATATCGCGCGTTTGTACTCGCCAACGGGGAGGTTGCGCACGACCATCGTCGCGTTGCGGATAAACTCGAAGAGGTCGACGACGCTTTGCGAGTGCCGCCCCTCGCCCTCGGGGAGCCACTGGTCCATGCTTATCGTGCGCGCGACCCACTGATGCGTCTCGGTCGCCTCGGTGTCGCGCAGCCAGGCGCGGACGTGCGGCTCGAAGAACGCGTCGGCGTCAAACTCGTTCGCGCCGGGACACAACCGCTCCCACGCCTGGAGGAGGCGGTGCGTCGCCTCGAAGAGGCCGAAGATGTCCGCTGCGCCCACCGCCGTCTCGAGCACCTGCAACTCGGCGAGGAAGAGGGGGAGCTGTTTGCCCGCGATGATGCCTGCAGGGTCGAGGGGCCCACCACGCGGCCAAGCCTTCTCCACGCCGATGATCTCGGCCTCCATCCACGAGGCGACACGCTCGAAGCCCTCCACCACCGCGTCCTTGCCACTCTCGCCGGTGCTCGCACCGATGACTTGGCCGTGTGCGTCACCCATGAGCTCCATGGACGCCGTGACGTACTCGGCGACTGCTTGGCCGCGAAGCTCATCGGCTAGCCCGTCGAACACCTCGACAATGCGGGGCGGTTGAAGAAGCACAGTCGGCGCCGCTTGGAAGAGAGGTACAAGAGATGGTGGCAGTGGCGGCATGTCGGCGGTGACCGGGAAGATGTCGTGCGCGGCCTTGGAGAGGTGTTCCATGAGGCAAGTCTGGAGCTCCTCCAGCGGCCGCGGTGTGTCCTCGTCCGGGTCTAGGACGGAGGCGAGGTCCGCCGCCGCGTCGACAAGTCGTCTTGCGATAGGCACCTCGTCGGCTGTCCCAACCGCCGCATCCCACTGCCGCAGGAGGTTCTCGACCGCGCGCTCCTTGGCATCGCGCTTCTCGACACCCCAGACCTTGCTGCAACGGTCGACAAGCTCGATCGCTCTCCGGCTGCTGGATGCCTCAGCACGGCGGGCGAGGCGCGCGAATACGGCCGCGGAGCGGGGTGGCGTGAAGAAGCTCTCCTGCTGCTGGCCGAACGCGGCTGGCGACGTAGGTATGGCAAGCTCGGGAAAGCCGGACATGAGCTCACCGAGCTCCTTCGACAGCTCGAGGTGCCGCGACCGCCGCGCGTCGACCCCAGACTGCCGCGAGATGAGGCTGAGCTCGCGCTTCAGGTGCTCGAGGTAGAGCTTCTCGAGCACGAAGCGGTCGAGCTCCTGAGCGTCCTGCTCCAGTGCGTCCTGAGGGATGTCCCAGATCACGCCAACCGCCTCGACCATGTTGTCCAACCCCTCGCCGCTCCCCGTCCACATGGGGATGGGCTTGCGCCGCACGCTCCCCGCGTCACTCGCTGGCCGGGCGGAGCGGCGCGGTGGTGTCGGAGGCATAGGGCTTGTAGGCGTCAGGGGGTTGATGGTGGAGGTGGGGCTCGCGGGGCTTCCTGGGTACATGCCGAGGCCCACCTTGGCGGCGATACCCTGCGCGGCGAGCTGTGGGGAGAACTGCGCTCCTGTTGGGCTCATGGCTGTCGTGGGCGAGCTGGGGCCGTGGAGGAGAGACTGGATCTCGGCGCGGAGGCGGAAGAGGAGGTCGCGGTCCTTCTCGTCCGGGTTGGCGAAGTAGGCGGTCGTGGGCAGGGTGTTGTACAGCAGCGTGAGGAAGTGGCTCTGGTGCGCCGTCGTGGGTGCCGAACCCATCCCCGTCGGCGGGAGGTATGAGGTGAATGCTGGGGTGAGCGAGGAACGGACATGAGTAACTCACTGGCACACAGGGTGGGGATCTCGCGCATGTTAGCTCCGCCGGCCGTCTTGGTGCCCTTCTTGAGTATGCTCAAGAAGGTGCGCACGGCCTGCGCCCATCCCATGTCGCCCGCCTCGGCGGACAGCACAGTCCAGAACTCGGTGAGGGCCTCGCGGGGGATCTTGAGCTCGTCCTTCTTCCCCAGGCGGAGCGAGAGTACGCTCCTCTTCCGCCGCATCGGGAGGGGGAGGTCGACGGGGTCCGGGGAGCGGAAAGAGCCAAAGCCGGGGCTCTTGGGCGTGATGTCGCCCATGGTGGCGACGCTAGGGCTGGAGGGCATGGTGCCGATCATGGCGGCGGGGCCGAGGCCGATCTTCGGCGACGCGGCAGATGGCGTCTTGAGGCGGTACTGCAGTGCGCTGGTGTGAGCGGATTCAGGTTCCTGGACTCACGCGACGCGGAGCGAGAACATGTACCCGAGGCGATCGAGCTCGTCGCGCTGGGCGGGCGGCTTGCTGGTCGTACCGCGGACGGAGCCGCGGGCCGAGCTGCTGGCCGTGGCCGTGGACATCCTGTCAGTGCTGCGGAGGGGCGAGGCGGGCGGGAGGGCAGAGGGCGGCGGCTTTGGCGACGAGCTGCTCGGGAGGGTGGTGTGGGACGAGCCGCGACTGGTGTGAGAGAGAGAGCTGGAACTTGTGGTAGAGGACGATTGTGTGCGGGGTGTGGGTGGCGGGGCAGGATGTGGGATCGTCGAGATCGTCGGGGCTGGCTGGGCTGTGCTCGGTTGTGGGCGTTGAGCCATGGCCGCCAACGTCGCTGAACGGGCCACCATGCCGATCCTTGGTGCGAAGCTAGGTCCGAGCGCCGAGAAGCGTACAGTTGCGTCGCGTCACGAAAAAAGGCCAAGTAATGTCGAGGCGAGGCGAGGTTTTAAGAGGCCAAGAGGACGGGGGATGATGGGAGTGAGACAGAACAAGATGCAAGCGAACAAGCGTGAGAAGTGAGACAATGGGGACGAGTGAGAGAGAGGAGGAGGGGAGTGTTGTTGTGCATGGCGGCCGTGGGCTCTGTGATGTCTGTCATGACCAGTGTGGCGACTGGCAGCAGGCAGTCAAGAGGTGGTCAGGGAAGGTGGAGGCAACAAACACACGACGCCACAATACTTCTTTGACTCCCTGTCATCCCCTCATCCCTCAAAAGGTACCCCCATGCCTCGCCTAGCTCCCTGTTCGCTACCTCCTCCCTCACTCCCAGCCCACCTCCGCACCTCTGCGGGTCTGCACGCCCGTCTCCCTTCCCAGCGGCGCCTCGCGTCGTCCATCGAGCACGGTGATCGCGCTCCTGCAGGTGGGCCGGATCGCCGGCTCTAACTGGATCCGCATAGTGCGAGCGGGGGACTCTTAGTGCGCATTAGTGGACGGTCCCTGGCTTCGGATGAGGATGGCGCCGGCATGGCGCAGAGCGAAGTGCCGTGGACCATTCAAGGCCACAGAGCTGGGCCGGAGGGAGAGGGAGAGAGGGAGTGAGGGTTGTGGGGGCGGAGGCATGGGCCGAGGACAAGGGGAGTGTGGGATGGGCGACGGTGACTGACGACTGGTCGCGCGGTCGCACCGTGTGCCGCGCGGCGACTCGGGAGGAACAGAGTTGGTCAGGGAAGACGGTGGCCCAGGTGGGATGAGTTTCGTTTGAATTGGGTGGCGTCGGTGGATGCAATTCATCTCTCCCTCTATTCAGTTGTTTAGCGCGCACATCGGGTGAGACGTCTAAGGACGACGATAATGCTTCCATCGTCAAGAGTGCGACGCTCACACTCGTTCCGTGGCGTCTGTGGCGCAATCCGCGAGTTGCGCGCTGCGCGCGTGTCAGAGAGCGTGCCATAAACGACATGCCAGCAGCCAGGCGGCGGGTGAGATTCGAACTGCACCAATGAACAGAAGATGATCAGAAGTTGGGAAGCAGAAGCAGACATGATCACATCCCAATGGTGCCTCGCTAGCCTAGCTGGCGTGGTGGAAGTGGTGCCCGAGGCTGCGCGTGATTCTCATCGCCTGGGGTTAGCTGGCCGCCTCAACGGAGGCACTGACACTCATGACCCCCGCAACGGCCAGGAAGCAGAGGAACACGACGGGCAGCATCCACCCCTCCAGCAGGCGCTCGAGCACGTCCCCGCCCACGCCCTCGCGCGCCGCCACTGCCATGCCCCCCACGGCGGCGAGGATGGCCCCACTTCCGGCGGTGAGCCAGGCGGAGGGCGAAGGGTGGACCAGCACCGCGTGGAGGCCGAGAAGGGCAAGCGTCGCGCCCTGCCGTCAGCTGCGGAAGAACGTCAAAGCTCACCGCGGAGGGATACAGCGGCCACATCTGGCGCGTGGCATACCCCGTGAGCAGGACCTTGAGGGAGGCGAACACCGCCGCCGGATCGCTGCCGTGGAGGATGGCGGGTGTGAGGTCGAGCGGGCGGCGGAGCGTGTCCGCCACACGAACCAGGGCCGCGGTGCCCTGTCCATGGGCCGAGGAGGCGGGGAGCGCGAACGCCGCGTACGCACCCAGGTCTGCGAGGGTGATGGGCTGCTCGAGCGCGCGGAGGAGCGGGAGGTGGGCCGAGGCGAGGAGTGCATTCTGTGTGAGCTAACCTGCAAAGCTCCAAAGCTCACGATGAAAGACACGAGGAACACGAG
The DNA here is from genome assembly GCA_023630115.1 of Cutaneotrichosporon sp. PK4640. Taxonomy (NCBI): domain Eukaryota; kingdom Fungi; phylum Basidiomycota; class Tremellomycetes; order Trichosporonales; family Trichosporonaceae; genus Cutaneotrichosporon; species Cutaneotrichosporon sp. PK4640. The sequence goes on from JAMALN010000104.1 coordinate 46,514, forward strand.
CAGCGTAAACACCAGGAGCATGTGCACGGCGACCCACGCGACGGCACAGCCCGGCGAGCCAGGTGCGCGCGCCGGGCGCACGAGGAAGTAGGTGATGCACACGGTGCCGACGTCTGATGTCAGCAGGAACAATGGGGAACGTACAGAGCGCGAAGTCGATCCAGAGCCGATACCCATCCTTGAGGCGGAGGAGCATCTGCACGGGCGCGACGACCTGGTAAAGCCCCACGGTGCTGGTGTCAGCTCGAGCGCGGTAGACTCACAGGACGATGCCGATGAGGGGCGACCAGCGCTCGGGGCCCCCGCTGCCCCCGCCCTCGCGCCAGTTGGCGAGCGGGTCACACATGTCCTGCAGCATCTGCGCAGCGCCCCCGACGGCGGGGTTGACGAGCGTGCGGCGCGCCAGCACCCGCGCCTTGGCGCGGTACCATGCGTCCTGGCCACCGGCGCTCCATGCATGCCAGTAGGTGAGGTCGAGGGCGGCGGCGTGCGCGACGTCCGCGGGGATGCGGAGGACGCGGCGGAGGCCGGTGAACTCGCGCGCGATGGACATGCCCGCGTCGAAGGCCGCCGTGGGCTCGGGCGCGGCGATGTCCATCCCGGAGGCGAGGGCGGCGCGCACGTCCCGGATCGCCTTGGCGGCCATGTGGGCGCGGAAGGAGAGGCGGTGCAGCGCGCCAACGGCCGCCTCCTCGGGCGCGAAGAGGCGGCGCTCGTCCTCGTCCATCGCCTCTACGACAGCGATGAAGCGCCCCAGCTGGGTGAGCAGCGCGTCGAGGGAGAGCGCGTCAATGTCGCGCGAGAGTGCGGCGAGGAGGGCATGCATCTCGTCCTTGGCGCGCTGGCGGATGAGCGCCGAGCTGCTGCGATGCGCGAGGAGGAAGGCGCGCCAGGGCGCCAGTGCGAGCGTGAGGCCGACGGCGGAGGAGAGGAGGGCGAGCGCAGACGTCGGGCGGTGGGCCGCGGCCACGGCGGCGGCGGCGAGGCAGGCGGGGAGGATGCTCCACCCCGCGCGGTGCCACCGCCCGCGGAGGAGGAGGATCTCGAACCCGCACCTGATGAGCCCCGTTATGGCGCGGAGGACGCGCTCGCCGCGCGTGAGCGGGCCAAAGTCCGCACGGCTGGGGTCAGCTAAGAACGAATACATCTCGGCTGCGACGTACGGCGTAGATGTGCCGAGAACCGCGCCGCCGATGAGGTGCGCGAGCACAAGGATGACATGGTGCACCGCCACTCCGACCGCGACGAGCTGGAACGGCAGGGCGCTGCCGTCGCGGAAAGCGCGGAGGTCGCACTCACCCAGCGCGACGAGGATGAGCGGGCCGAGGAGGGCGAGTGCGGTCGTGTCTGCGCTTAGCCAGAGGGAGAGGACGACGGCTGTGTGCCTGTTGTCAGCTGCCCCACACAACGTGCAGCTCACGCAGTGAGGCTCCAGAAGTCGTCCCACACGCCCAGACGGGGGAAGAGGGCTAGTGCAATGGCGACGTCTAGTGTCAGCAAAGTTAAAGCTGGCTCACCGTATGCAAGATGCCCGATCCACGCGTCGCGGATCACAAGGCGGGCCGCGCGCTCACGCCAGTCCGGCTTCTGGTAGGGTCTCAGGAGGGTGGGCACGCCCGACTCGGCGTCCTTCCCGCTCGCCGAGGGGGGGTCGCTCGCCACCGCGGGGGGCTCGCTGGTGGGCGCTGGGGTGGCGGGTGTGTCCGGTGCGGCTGGCGTAGTGGAGGGCGAGGCGGGAGTGGTGGCGGGCGTGTTCAGCTCGGAGAACTGCGACGCCCAGCTCGCCGCGGCGGCCGACAGGTCCGGGAGGGGGTGGAGGGACGAGTCGCGCGGAGGGACGCTCACCGACTCGAGCGAGTGCGTCGTCGAGAACTCGTACCCGTCGGAGAGGTATGGGGGCGGGAGCAGGCCTGGGCCGAAGGTGCTCGCCGTGATGCCAGTGGTGGAGCTGAGCCCGCGCTCGGCGGCCGCGTCGTCGGCGACGGTACGGCGGAACACCTCGAGGCGGTGGCGGAGGGGCCCATCCCCGAAGCTCGAGGTGTCCGAGTGCGACGGCGGGGGCGGGGTGACGAACGCGGTGGGCCAGGAGAGGCGGTCGATGTCGCGGCACGGGAAGGGTGTGGTGGGGCCCGAGACGTGCGAGTACACTGAGATGGAGGGCGGGGCGGGCGAGGACGCGGGGAGGGTGCAGGCCTCGTTGGCGGCGGGCTTGAACACGCGGGGGAGGGGATACTTGGGCGTGTCGCGGCCCGGGTCGATGTCGCCCGAGCTCGCGCGCGAGGCGGGGATGTCGGGCGGCGTACCCGGCGTACTGAGGCGGCTGACGACGCTCGAGCCCGCGGGGCTGGGGAGGCCCGCGGCCATCTGGGTCAGGAGACGCGCCTTGTCCGCTGCGCTGAGGGTGCGCTCGCGGGAGGCGGAGCTGAGGCAGTCGGGCGGGTCCATGGTTGCCATGGCGCCCAGCGCTGGGGAGGGAAGTGAGGCCTGTCGAGGGGAGAGAGAGGGAGACGAGAGGGACAAAGTGAGAGGGGGAGGAGAGAGGTGGGATGAGGATGAGGATGAGGTGAGAGGAGAGAGGTGAGAAGCGGAGGTAAGAAGCACAATGGTGCGGGCTGATCGGAGGACGGGGCTTTGAGGGTGCCGAGTGCGCCGGCGACGGCGGCGAGCGCTGGCGGCGCTCACAGCTCGCGCCGGGTTGTGTGATGTGTTGTTGATGCATTCGAGTGCGAGGTGTGAAGTGTTGTGCCGAGTGCGAGAGCAGCTGGGCAAACGCACTCGGTGCGAGACATGTTGGGTGAGCGTTCGTCACGTGGGGTGGCGCCGAAGTGCACAGACGCCGGTGAGGTTGTCAGTCGATCAAACCGACCAGGTGCAAGAGCTCGCATACGTCTACCACCACAGATCGCCCGTCTCTTGCGGCGGGTTGCCGCCCGCGAGCCGATTGTCCACCTCGGCCGGGAGGAAGAACTGCTCGAGGCCAAGGAATGCGGACGGGTCGCCCGCGGCCTGGATGCCGCCGAGACTGTGTCCGTCGAGGAAGAGGGGGAGGTGCTCCCCCTCGCCGATCTGAAGGCCCGAGCGCTCGAGGTTCTCGCGCGCGAAGAGGAGGTCGAACTCGCTGATCTCCTGCGCGGACTGCGGGGACTCGTCGAGCAGCTGGGTGGTTGCGTTGAGGAGGAGGTTGTTGGGCGAGACGGCAAGGAACGGGGTATTGACAAGCCCTGTTGGGGAGAAGGGTGACTGGCCGGCGGGCGTCGCACCTGCCGCCGTCGCGCCGGTCGAGTTGGTGAGCGGGAGGGGCGCGGGTACGCGGGTGGGCGAGGTGCGCTGCGACGCGGCCGGGATGACCTTTGCCCGGCGGGCGCGGCGAAGGATCAGTCGTAAAGAGCGCGCGTAACGGCCAGCAGGAACTGACGTCAGCTGGACAGGCACGACCATCAGCTGGGCAACTCACTCTCTGCCAGGATTCCCGCGAGCTCTTCGACGTCCTTGGCCGTCTTCTTGAGGTTGAGCTCCTGGGGGAACAGTCTCGCGATGCGGATGAGGAAGCTGGCTGCAAACGCCGCGCACACGTGCGTGTAGTGCACAGCGTAGCGGAGGCCGTTGCGATAGTTCTGGCCCTTGAGGCACACCTCGAGAACAGTCTGGGCGTTGCGCATCGCACGTATGGCGAGAGCGCGCTTTTCGTCCGGCATGCTCACAACATCGCTCGGCTCGCGGATGCCCCTCAGCAGCTGCGAGTTGACGAATAACTCGGCGTACTGCCGCTGGATGACCAGGCTCTCGCGGTAGAAGTCACCGCGCGCTTTGCCGAATCTATCGGACAAGACGCGGTCCCAGTACCGCTCCCACGAGTCGAACTCGTGGTTGGCCTGCTTGAGGCGCGTGAGCGTGCTCGGCTCGATCGGGAGGTCGGGGCTCGCCGTGAGCTCAATGTGCAGTGGTGCACGTAAAGCCGTGAGCTCGACGGTCGAGACGAGGCGCGCATCACTCGTGATGCTCAGCGGGTGCTCGAGCAGGCGACGGCACTGATGGATGCTCTCGTCCTCGCGCAGGATGGCTGGCCGCCCCATCCCGTACGCCATCTGATGCTCCATGAGGTAGAGGCAGAACCACACGCGCGAGTGGACGACGAGTGGGCGTTCCTCCTCGAGCTCCTCGGGTGTCTTGCCCTTGCCCATGCCCGACCGCAGTAGCTTGATGAAGCTCTTGTTAATGCCGATGTCGAGCGCCATGCGCACAGCGTGTCCACCAGGGAGCCATCCGTTGTCGCTGAACGCTGCGAGGATGCTCATCGCCTGCACGGCTTCGACACGCGCGACGGGGTTGAACATCGTCCCCTGGGCGATCTTCTGTGCATGCTCGCGGCATAGCCGCTGCACGTCGCTGACGGGCCCGCCGCCGTCGCGCACGCGCGCCCCAACCATAACGATCGTCGTGATGCTGAACGGCGACCGGATCTTGAGGCTGTCCCAGGTGTCGAAGGATGGGTCGTAGCATGGGATGAAGTTGGAGCTGCCAGAGTAGTAGATGCTCATGAGCTCGCGCCCCTCATCCTCGGTCACTATGCCAAGCTCCACCACGTCGGGGTACGCGTGCACGTGAGTCTTCTTGACGCGCGACTTGGGCTTAGCGGGCGCAAGCGTCTGCGGTAGCCCTTGGGCCTCGACGACGGCCGGCCCTTCCGAGGAGAAGCTCACTCGGGCCTTCTTCTGTATCCCGCCGCGCTCCTCGTCGGCGTCTCGCTTCCCGGGTGTAGAGGCTGTTGCGTCGCCGCGCGCCTTCTCCTCGCGTGCGCGCTCCACCGCAGCCTCCACCAACCCGGCCATGTTGCTCATCGCACCGAGGGGAGCGACGATATCGTCGGGGCCAAGGATGTCGTCACGGTCTTCAGAGCCGGCGCGTGATGGGGGTAGAGACATATGCCGCCGCGACGCCTCAGAATCGGCTCCAGGCGTCGAGAACGTCTGCCAGGGCTTGCGCTCCTGCCGATGTGTTGGTTGCGGGTATGGTGACGACGCCGAGGCGTACGGGTTGATGGTGCCCTGGCTCGCCTTTCCCAACAGTGACTGGAGATTGTTCGGGGGCGTTACGCCCGTCGCCTGTGGCGAGTGCCGTGGTTGCGGTGCAAGACCTGGGATGGGATGGAACGTCCGCGGCGAGGCGCCCTGTATCGCCGACATCGGGACGTAGCCCTGCCCGTAGTCTGGAGTGTGGCCAGAGCCGTTCGAGGCGCCGCTGGACATGCCCGCGCGAAGCGTCTGCACGAGGTCGGATAACGTGTTCTGGATCCCGGCCACCTGCGACTCGAGCGACCGGATGCGGCTGGTGTCAGCTGAAGAATCTCACAGTGAGCTCACTCTTCTCCAACATTCTCGTTGCCGCTCCGTCCAGGCTTCTCCATGACGCACTCGAGGCCGCCGTTCCGGCACCGCTTACACGGCGGGTCCTCGGCGCCCACGCAGCGCATCTTCATTCGTCGGCAGTTGTTCTGTCATCAGCGGAGTAGAAGGGGCCGGTGACTCACGCATGCTCCTGTTGCGTCAAGTCCGGCCGCGAGGCACAGTGTCAGCTCGTGCGCGCAATCATCAGGGAGAACATACGGTTGACACGGTTGATGACGCCCCGCCTCTCGGTCTTCTTCTCCTCCTTGCCTGGGGAGGGGTAGTTGCTGTCAGTGTCGCCCTCCTCGAACGCTCGTGGTGGATAGCCCTGCATGGTGGCGGGAGACAGGTGTGGACGATGGGGTGGGGCGGTTGAGGGGGGAGGTGGGTGGCCGAGAAGGGAAGTTGGAGCTCGTTAGAGAGCGGGGTTGTGTTTCTTGAGGGCGAGGCTGGAGCTCGCGGAAGAGGAGTGAGAAGGTGATGTGGGCGATCGTCCGAAGGGAGCGTTGGGAAGCTCCGAAAGGAGATGGAGTGACGATCACACCACAATGGTTCCCCACAGTGCGGGGTAAGGCTGAGCGGACTTTGGGGGCCGGACAGACCCGAGGGGAATGGGGGCGGTGGGGGAGGAGGGAGAGGAGCAGTCCGGGCAAGAAGTGAGCGATAGTTGTTGGCTGTTGGCTGATGATGAGAGGGGTTTGGTGGGTGGTCGAGGTTAGATGCGGGGCACGGGATGCGGCAATGGCGGTAGGGAGGCACCGCTCTCCGGTCCGACTTCCGATGGGGCAATTTGCTCCCGTCTTCTCAAAGAACCCTGCGGTGAACCACCTATCCCAAGCTCCATCTCACTGCACCGTTCACTTCGTAAGCACACAACCGCCCATGCTCTGAACCCGCCAACCAAGTGGCATAGAGGGAGACAACTAACTACTGGAGGTCCTGACTTGGTGAACTTTATCTACACAACTTCTCCTTCTCGCCGTTTAACCGGACAAGTCCTTTGCAGGCCACATTGACCACCCGTCCGTGGGAAAGCCACGCATGCGCTTAAGCAACACGGCCGTTGTCGTAGTCCTTGACGGACTCGATGTAGTTTGCCGAGCCGTCCTTGAAGTCGTCGGCGCCAGCGCCTTCGCGCTGAGCGGACAGCACGGCCTTCTCGCCGTCGAAGACGGTCGCAACCTCCTCGAGCAGGAGGCCCTTGGTCTCCGGGTAGAAGAAGTAGATGCACACGATAGAGAGCGCCTGGAGGACGATGTAGATCGAGTAGTACTTCCAGCGCATGGCGGCGAGGGCGATCGGGTTGACATACTGGTTGAAGAAGAGCGCGCACGTGACACATAACGTCATGATCGCCATGCCACGAGTGCGGAGCGAGTACGGCAGAATCTCGAGCGGGTAGGCGATCGTGAGACCGGTGAAGGCGATGTCGTAGAAGCCGAAGTAGATGAACAGGAAGGCCTGGCATTAGCTGTCGTCGGTCCCCTTAGCTCACCATCACGGCCGGGCCGGCCTTGGTCAGCCCGTGGTCCGAGTACGCGGCCGAGCACCCCATGATAATGGAGAAGGAGACGAACATGCCGATCGCGGAGGTGAGCCACAGCTTCCTGCGTCCGAGGCGCTCGACGCAGAGCGAACCACCGATGGCCAGGAACCAGTTCCAGATCTGCAGGCCGCCGTTGAAGCCCTGCTGCTGGGCGGGCGAGGTCATGCCGACGCTCTCGAGGATCGCGACGAGGTAGTACGAGATGATGCCGTTTCCGACCCACTGGGAGAAGAAGCCGACCATGATGAGGATGGCCAGGCGGTGGCGGTTGCCGGGGGTCTTGAGGAAGGTGGCGTACGAGACGCCGGCCTTGGCACTGCGCTCGGACTCGATCGCCTCCTTGATCTCCTGGAGCTCGAACAGGACTAGTTCGTCCTGCATGTCGCCGTTGGCATGGTACTTGGCCAGCATACGGTGCGCCCCATCGATGCGACCCTTGGACACGAGGAAGCGCGGCGATTCGGGGATGAAGGGCATGGAGATGAGCTGGAACAGCGGGGGAACGATCTGCATGAGGCAGGGGAGCCGCCACGACCACGCGTTGTCCCAGTACCCCGCGCCGAAGGCCGTCCAGGCAGCGATGATGGAACCAAAGTACCTGATGTCAGCCCTCTTTGGAATAGAACGGCAAGTTGAGTGAATAGTCAGGCACTAGCGTCGAAGCAGGGCGCCAAGCCGACCGTACATGTGGCAGCTTCACAACGGCGTTCCCACCAAGCCATACGCACCAGCAAGTGTTGATGAGGGCGCCGACCTGGGAGCGGTTGCGAGGGTGCGCGATCTCGGCAGCGTATGTCGAGCCAGAAATGCTGCAGAATGCGCCGCCCATGCCGACGACGAAGCGGCCCGCGAACATCTTCCAGGCGCCGGTCGTGAGTGCCTGGACGAGGCCACCGGCGACGATGATGAGGCAGCCGATGGTCAGGGCCAGGCGGCGGCCGAGGTTGTCGGCGACCCAGGAGGCGGGGAAGAGGCCTGGGAGGCCGCCGAGAGTGTAGCCCGCGACGATGAGGCCGAGCTTGTTCGGGTCGGGGTGGTCGATGGCGGGGACAAAGTACTTCTTGTTGGCGAGGAGCCCGTTCATCAGGCTGCCGTCGTAGCCTGGAGTCAGCGGAGAGGGAAGGAGGACGTACCCTGTGAGATGGTGGATGCGAAGCCGATTACGATGGGGAAAGCGAGAGAGCGAAGACCCGGGTCCTTGTACCACCGCGGCGCGGCATTGTTGGATAGCGCCAGGGGGTTGATCATCTGGGAGGCAGAGTTGCGCATCGTGGCTCTGGCTTGACAAGAGGTTGGTGAGCGAGAGATGGAGAAGACGAAGGAGGGGTTGCGGCGATGAGGTCGTTGGGCTAGGTGCGCAGCTACCTGCTGCGTTTTAAGTACACACACTAGCTCGAGGCCAGGAGGGGCCTCATGTCTTAGTTGATTCAACACACAGCCGAGGATGTCAGCTGTCAGTTGCACCGACCATGATCAACATGCTTTAGGCGTTGATGCTCCCCACAGCCTGCCCGTCAGCTGACCATCTACCCGGAGATACTCCGGATTCGTCATGATGTTGATGATGGGCCGGTTGCCTTCGCGGGGATGCGCGTGCGGGGTTCGGTGTGTGAGGCCTAGTTCGATAAAGGTACCACTGGTGGGGCATGTGCTGTTCGCTCTCGTGAATGATGTGGGGGTGGGGGAAGTGGTCGGGCCCTGGTTCCGCTCGAGGAACGCGGATTGCGTCCGAGAGGTTCTTGCCCAGCGCGCGTCTCGGCCCCGGGTGTCCGAAGCCAGAGGTATGTACGGAGGTTGCATGCTGGTTGACAACGCGGTCAACCATGCTGGCCCCGCACCAGATTTTTCCGAGGATTACGCTGTGGTGGGGATCCACATTCCTTCCCCTGCCTCGAAGGCTCGATTGCCAGTCTCTCCGAGGTATCTCCGTCCATGGACCAGAGGACGGGAACACTTGTCGAGCTAACCGTAGCAAAGTTGGGTCTTTGCATCAGTTGCGGTTGGGGAGAAGGGGCTCGACGAGCAAGTGGAGCTCCGTTCCTCCGAAACCCGACGCCCATCCTCTCGGTCGAGGACCGCGTGCCCGAACTAGAGCACAATGAGCGCTTGGTCACCACTGCATTCGTACTCAGCACCCCCATGTTGCGCGACCAACCGAACCCGGAGTGTGTGTGCCGAGCGAAGTGGACCATTGGTTGTGAGCGTGTGAGGTGGTTGGTGAAGTGGAAGGTTGGAGCATCGATGAGGTGCCACCTGTTGAGGTGCCCCATATAGCCCCGGTCTGTCACGCCCTTAGTCTGTCACCAACCCGAAAGTGGTCGGTCTAGGACAGCCCTGCTTTCTGCCGAGCAGGCCATACTCGTAAGGTCACTGGTCACTGATCACTGAGTCATGGCTCACTGCTGACAGGCGTGCGCACTCCCATCGCTGATTGTCGACTCCGCTCGGCCCGGGAGGCGAGGAACGGCGGCATCTCCACCAGTTTCATCGCCGATTCACATCCGCTGATCTGCGCGAAGAGGAGTCGCACTCTCAGATCGTCTGCCCGGCAGTCTGCCATTGAGTTGTTGACGCGGCTGACAGTGTATACATGTGCACATATCAGTAGGGCGACACTAGCCTGCTCGGCGCCATGCACGTGACGAGTTGTCCTCAAGCAAGGATGGATTCGCATCCGAGAGTGTCGAGAAGGGCGGACTGATGCAAGAGGCAAGAGAAGAGGGTTAAGGTTGTTCGAAAATCGTAACTGGATTCTTACCAGGTCCGGACATGGCTAGGATCGGACCACCCCTTGGACCCATGGACCTGGGCTCACCCACAATCTCGGGCCATATCTAGCGTCACCGTCTGTGGCAGCTCCTGTGAAACACTTGCCCACACGTCCTCACTTGATCATGCAACTCACACGACACGGCGGGATGTTTTACGGTGGATGAGATAGCCCGGTAGAGAGCAAAGATGAGACGACGACTGAGGAGATTGCACATGTGCACGGATAGTGTTTCCGCGTGTGCCATGACCCATCCCGCAGACGCCCGGACGCCACCTCACCCCGCAAATGGCCCCTGGGTTGAGACGGTGACCGTGCTGCATGGCGTGGGTCTGTGCGCGTAATGGAGGTAGCCAGGGACAAGGGGAGACGACCCGGCCCCTTGAAACCTGATCTACAGTGACATTGGGTGGAACTTCCCGCTCTCATCAATCATCCCTCCCCGCACTCCTATCCTTCCCTAATCACAACCTAATCACAACCTAATCACAAACTAATACCCCGAATCAAGGCTGCCGGCATCATCACAATAGACCCTCAACTGGGTCTCCCTCCAAGGCCTCCAAGACACCTAAGACACTATCCATCCCCCCTCCAATGTCCCCTTCTTCCTCCTCCATGCCGGCATACTACCATACTTCGCCACCACTCCAACCCCCTTCACTCTCTTCAACATCATGGCAACCCTCACAATGCAGAGTGCAGCCATAGACCTCTCAGACACTCCAAACCTCTCCGACAACTCCGACTTTGACCCTTCGGCCACCATCCGCCGCCCCGACTCGCTCTACACTCCCCGCCGCGTAGGGCCTCCAAAGGATGGGTGGGACGCACACCCCGACTGGCGCGGGTACTACGAGTTCTGCACCACCACTCTCCCAGTCCACACCCTCACGCGCTTCACCACTAGCGCCGTCGCGTACGTGTCGAGCACGTCAATCCCCCGCCAACGGCGACCCGGCTGGCGCGTCTTCTTCACCGAGTTCTACTGGACCGACGAGCGGGGATTACCACAGGTACGTCGGCGTGCGGGCACGCTGACCCCAGGTAATGCTGCGCGAGGACCTCGTGGCGGCGTTCGAGAAGCTCGTGCGCGCATGGGAGCTGCCACCCGGCGCGTACGACGATCTGTGGGCGCTGTGTGCGCCGCACTGGGGAACGCGTCAGCACAAGGGCCACGAGCTGATCGACCGCCTCACAGTGCTGCAGAAGGAGCGCGGGGCACTAGCCAGTGAGTCGCATCGCAACCCTTCTCACACCAGCGCGCTTCAGCGAACAACTCGAGCTGCTCCGCCAGATGGAGCTCTCCGGATATACCCCGGCGCGCTTCCATGCCTCCGATGTTGCCTACCCCATATCCTACTCGACCCTCCGTGCCGTTCCAACAGCTCCCGGGCGAGGCGAGTACACCATCCCGTCGGCTCCCGAGGCCGAGTTCGTCGACGGCACAGTGTCGGACTGGGTGTTCCACGTCTCGCGCTTTGTGCTCCTGCACGACCCGCCACAAGATCCCGCAGTCGCCGAACTCGAGGCAGAGGCACGAGAGCTGGCAGCGCAGCTCGCTGCGGGGCCTTGATGACGGTGCGTATTGCAGGCTGCGGGCTGCGGGCGCGGCAAGGAAGGTGCGCGAGGAAGGTGTACTAGAGAGGGCGAGGAAGGTGACTGCTGGACAGTAGGCGACTCGACCCATATGTATAGATTAATCTCACCACTACTCCATTCTTCCTCCGTTCCCTTCACCTCAACTCCTAACCACCACTCACCTACTCCTACCCAACTACCCAGGCCTAATGCCGTCCACCTCGCCCAAGGCGACGATGAAGGCCTACGACCTCGCTATTGCCTACCAGTACTTCTTGAGTATACACCAGGTGAGTCGCTCGCTACCAACTCTCGTCCGCTCACCTCCGTCCTGCCACCTTCCCTCCAAGCCTTCGCCAACCTGAAGGAGCTGACAACAGACCGAACTCGAGACTGCCGAGAGCGGGACAATCTCGGCAGCGCTTGCGCATCGCCTACTCTCCCGGTGAACAGATGTCGGTCCGGAAGATGAGATCTGACCGGCAGAGCGATTGACCCTCCTTTACAGACCATCTCCACCTTCTTCGACACCGTTGCGGCCATCATCCTGGAAGAACACTCCCTCAAGGCAGTCTTCCTTCGTCTCACTGGGCCGGCCATGATCAAAGTGGTGGACGGCGCACTGGACCTCGCGCTTCCACTTCTGGAGCAGATGGCGAGGCAGGGCATCGCCTACGAGGAGCTCGCGAGCCGCCAGATAACGGGTAGCACGCCCATGGACCTCGTCAACGAGGACATACCGGTCACTCCTTTTAACAGTATGTGTCTGAGTCGTGATGAGTCGGTGATCGCTTCGGGGCTGATGACAGACTGCATGCCGCTGAGCGTCAGTTCCAGTTCCCTTTCCGACCCCCCGCTCTTCTTAGGGCAAGGCGAGCTGGGACCGTTGGAGTTCATTGAGGTATTCGCTCCGTTACTTCAACCTGTCGCTCCACCGCAGCCGCCTCTTATTCCAGTTCTGTGCCATCCCCTCTACCCCCTTCAGCCCCTTCAGCCCTCTCTGCCTTTGCCCGCCAATCCCGACCGCAACCTTCCTCCCCTCCCTCATCCCCCACCGTTCATGACCCCCTTCGGTCCTCTCCCCAACGATGGCTTCAACTCCCTTCCGATGACGAAGGTCGCGCACAACCGAGGGCCACCTCCGGCTATCCGCGTGCCGTCGATCCCCACGGTTCCCCAGGTGCCTCTGCTCCCGTCTTTCGTTGCCTCTGGTGGTGCTCCTGCGCCTCCCAAGCCTGTGGCGAAGCGTGCCGTTACCACCAAGGGTGACGATAGCCAGCCAACACGGAAGAAGAGTACAGCCTCGAAGCCGAAACGCTCCGCTTCCAGCCCTGCCATCGGTGAGAAGGACCCGAATATTGCCAAGGCACCTCGCGCTCGTAAGACGAGCACCAAACCTTCGCTCCTCGCCGATGTCACGAAGCGCGGCGCTCAGCTCAGCAAGATTCAAGAGAATGTCGCCAGAGCCACTATATGCGAGGAGGACGCTGAGACGGAGGTTAGTGGCCACAGCAAACTTCCCAAGTCATCGCCCCGTCCCGCGAGAGCCAAGAAGACAGGGCTTAGCCGTCGCCAGTCGATGCCCGTGGTGAGCAAGACGTCGCAGGAGGGCTCCGCACCATTCACGAGCGAGCCAACTCGACGCAGTCGCCGCCTCAGCTCGGCCCGCGCGTAGATCCACACCTGTCCTGTAGCAGCTGTCGAAGTATGTACCGTAGAGTAGAAGCCATGAGATTCGAGCGCTGTCCCTGTATCGCCTACCCGTTCATCACTCGACTACTAAACCACTACTGAACCGGAACCCACCGCGCCAGCGCGGCGTTTTGAACCACCGCCCTAGAGCTGGGCAGCAAGCTGGGCCTGGACGAGCGCCGTCGCGGCGGCCTGGACCATCTTCTGGTCGAGCCAGTCGAGGCCCTTGTTGTCAAACTCCTGGCTGTCAGCGATCTTCAGGCAGGCGCCCACCTGCTGGGTGTACTTCTGGGCCTGCTGGAAGCAAAAGTCCTTGGCCTTCTTGTCGTCCATCTTGCCGCTCTTGGCGTGCTGCGTGTCGCACGCCTGCGCGATGTGGTAGGCGATGGCGCCGGCGACCATCTCCTGCGTGACCTTGGCCTGCTGGCCCTCGGGGATGTCCTGGGGTGAGCGGGAGGGGGAGGATAGACGGAGGAGCCACTCACGTCACCAAACTTCTCGAGCTCGTCATACTGGGCCTTGAACTTCTGGGCGAGCATGGTGTCGGCTTGGTGGGTTTGGATGGTGGAGGAGGTGATTTGGAGCTGGGATGGGGAGCTATTCCTGCCCGGCGGGGGTTTATATCCTCGCGCGCGTGAGGGTGGGGGGGCTCGGGGAGCCGGCACTGCCAGCACTGGCACTGGGACGAGGTGGTGAGGCGCCCGGTGCCGGCTCGGAGGCGAGTGGGCGTGGGTGTGGGAGGCGCCGGACGTGCCCGCGTGCGCGACGAGAGGTGGGTGGCACGCTGGGGATAGCTGTGCGGAGTGCGAGATCAGTTGTTGGGAGGGGTCAGTATCTGCGTTGGTAGCTGAGAGGAGTGAGCGGCTGAGCAGTGGGTGGAAAGTGAGCTCGGTTGGCGCACCAAGCCGCCGGCAGAGGGTGTGGGTTGTGTGGGTTGTCGGGTTGTCGGGTTGTCGGGTTGGGTGTGGGCGTGGGTTGGTGGCAAGGTGGGAGGTTGGGAGGACTTGGCGTGCCGCGGGCGGAGGTGCGGTGGTGAGGACATGGGTATGGGGAGCGATGCGTGCCATGCCTGGCACGGCGTTGGTCCGAGCCGCGCACATCCCGAGCTGGTTGGGGGCGAAGAGCAGGCCGAGATGCGCTCCCAGGCTCCCAGGTGGACGCACGAGGCCGCCGGCCCACGGCACACGTTCGCTCCGAGGCGCTGGCGCCGGTGTCTCTGTCAGTCTGAGCTGCGTCAGTACCCTCAGGCTGGGGCAACAAGCTACATCACTACAAAACTACTGGGCGGCGACCAGCGCGGCCACGGCGGCGAAGACAGCGCCGACGGCGACAGTCGCGCGCTGCGCGCCCGAGTCGGTCGAGCCGGGGGAGGCGGAGGCGTTGGCCACGGGGCGGGCGACGGAGACAGAGGTCGCCGAGCTGGGGGCCGCGGCGGTGCCGGACGAGATGGGGGCGGGGGCGGAAGCATCGACGACGACAGTCGAGGTCGAGGCGCCAGCGACGGCGCCGCTGCCCGAGTTGCCGTTGACGGGGTTGGGCGAGGGCTGCGTCTCAGCAGCAGCAGGGGCAGTGGAGGTAACCGCGCTCGAGGGCTTGACGCCCTCCGAGCTGGGGCTGGGGCTCACAGTGTTCTGGTCCTGGCCCGTGGCGCCCTGGCTGCTCTCCCCTGTGCTCTCCTGGGTGTCTGCTGGGGCGGGGGTCGAGGTCGTGCCCAAGGTGTCGTCCGAGCTCGACGAGGAGCTCGAGGAGCTCGACTCCGGAGTGCTGGAGTCGGAGGAGCTCTCCGAGGTCGGCTCCGCGGCGGACGACGTGGACGTGGTCTTGGGGCGGCCGCCGCCGTGGTCGCCGCCGGGGAGGCACGACGTCTTGTCCGAGTTCTCGATGGCAATGTTCTGGACGTAGTTGAACGCGCCGGTGGTGTCGGTCACCTGGAAGATCAGGGTACCGGACCCCGCCTCCTGGTTGACCGTCCAGGTTGCGCTGCTGCCGGTCTGGCCCGCGATCTCGGCGATCCAGTTGGTGCCGACGTAGTACCCGCCGAGGCCGATCTTGATGTCGACAGCGCCCTGGAGTCAGCTGTGTGATGGCGGGGCGCAGGCGGAGCAGCATAGAGCATAAGTGGGGGGAGTGGAGCAGTGGAGCAGGTGGAGGCTGGATGTGCCCTGGCGAGGTGCCTTGGCGGCATGGGAAGCGAGGAAGCGAAAGCAGTCGCGTCCACCGGCAAAAGTCTGGTCGCCATCTGAGACATCCCGTGCACGGTGCGCGTTCCGGCCGCCGCGTAGTCACCGCGGTGGCCATTGTGGACAACAAAACGCTGGGCAGAGCATGCACAACGGACGTTCCAGGACGGATGCAACAGGGCGCAGCCACCGTGCCCACCCTGCGCATTACAGCAGTGGGCGATTCCCACGAAAGCTGCACAGGGGGTTGCGCCCACCGAGAAGCTCCGCAAGGATGTGCGCGAAGCTTTGATAGGCGGGGGAGGGAGAGATGGGTAGGTGGAGGTAGAGGGAGGGGCAGGTGGAGATGAGGGATGGACAGGTAGAGATGGAGGGTGCACTCACCGAGTTGCCGGACCACGAGATGGTTGCCTGCTCGCACTGGACGACGTTGTCGACCGACACGCGGATGTCGTTGATGGGGCCGCCGGCGAAGATGTTGCCCTGGGCGGCGACGCCCGAGGCGGCAAGGAGGGTGGCGAGGAGCATGGCGCGGTTGCTAGCGGAGGGAGGGTGGGTCCAAGGCGGGCGGGACAAGTCGATCTGGTGTGAGGAGCGCCAGCGCTGTCGAGTGTCGAGTGTCGAGTGTCGAGGGGCGAGATGGGGGGGATAAGATGTATGAGATGAGAAGAAGGGGGAGGCTGGATATGAGGAAATGAGGGAGGCGGAGGGAGGGAGAGGGAGGCGGGGAGAGCAAGAGAGAGAGAGAGAGAGAGAGAGAGAGAGAGCGACGAATGCGGGCACGTCTTGCACACTCGTTGCACACTTGTACAGGCTAGTTTATACATTACATTACTATTAGCTCAACTTTGGGTGAGCGAATGCAAGGCTCATTACCTTTTGCACCCTAATCTTCCCTTAGGTACGTCACTAGTAATTGCCTGATCGAGTAATTTCCAGCCACCCCATAACAAGGACTAGCGCTTTGCTCTCCCTGGATACCTGCATCATTCCCATCCGGCCGTCAGCGGCGGTAGAGATGGCGGGATCCCTCGGCGCGGCTCG
>JAMALN010000105.1:0-54439 GCA_023630115.1 Cutaneotrichosporon sp. PK4640
GACACAGGTACACCTGCGAGTACCACTCGACGAGGTGCTGGCTGTACGGGTCCTGTGGTCAGCGCGTTCGCTTGGGCGCTCACGATCCCGCCTTCGAGGACGCGCTGGACGGGCGCGGGGAGGTATTCCATTGCGGATGGTCAAGCGATGTGAGGAGAGTGGACGCGTTCAGTGGAGGTCGTGGAGGTGGAATGGGCGGAGGCAAATCCACGTGGGCATAAGCTCGGAGTGGCGGACTCGGCGTGACCGAGGGGCACAGGCTGGATGACGACTTCAGCGGCGGTGGAGCGGTGACGTCACGTGCGTCACTGTAACTACAAGCGGGCTGCGGGGAGGAATGAATGTCCAGGTGATCGCCGAAGGGCGCACTTTGTTCTGCCGACATTCATCTCATCACTCCCTCCTCCTCGGTACTCCCCCACTCCGAGGAATCTCTTGCTCACCGTCTCAACTGTACAAAGAGCGACGTCGACGCAGCCACCCCTCCCTTTCAGTCACCTGCCCCCCCTACTCCCCCCTCGCCACCCCACCATATCCACCGTGACATCCACCGTCCCGCTCGAGCTCGGCCTCGTCGGCCTCCTCTCCCGCCCCGTCCTCAACGCAGTGTACCCCGAGGTGTCGGAGCATGGCGACCTCCCCACGCCCCCGCGCACTCCCAAGACCGTCCCGCTCGAGGGCCCAGCCCCAAAGGACGCCATTCAGTCCGACGCGGACTCGCTCCGCTCCCCGACCCCCTACTACACGCCCGGTATCTTTGACGACGGCGCTTCGTTTAACATGAACGCCGCGAACGGGGACGACCTCGCCGCGCGCACCGCCAACCTGTCCGTTGAGGATCGGCAGGCAGGCAATGCCGCAGCCTTCCCCCCGATGAAGTCGGTGTGGCCGACGACCACGCGCGCGCCCCTCTCGCCCGACCCAGCCCTCTCGCCCAACCCGGCCCTCTCGCCCAACCCGAACGCCCACTCGCCCGCCGGGTCCTACGCGACCTTCGATGTCGCAGACCGATCCTTCGACAAGGACCCCAACGTCCTCCGCGCCGAGCACGCCAGAGTCACCCCGGCTGTCTACTACCGCGAGTCGCCCCTGCGCGAGGTGCCCCCCGCTACGCAAGCGAACGGGGCCGCCGTCGGGGCGGGCGCTGGCGCAGCGGGGGGCGCAGGCCTCCTCGCTGCCGGGCAGGGGCTGCTGCACCCGAGCCCGTCGCCTGCGCAGCGCTCGCTTGACGGCCAGATCGGCGACACGCGACAGGCCGATGGTCTCGCCCCCGTGTCGAACGACTTTGCCCTTCCCCCGAATGCCGCATCCATTCCGGGCGGCTCGCTTGGCGGGGCCCAGCCACAGACAAATACCCTCGACCAGCCCAACATGCCCCAGACGAGCAACTTCGCTGCCCAGCCCAACATGCCGGCCAACAACGTCGCCCAGGGGCCCATTCCGCAGGCGAATGGCTTCTCGCAGAACGGCGCCCCGAACGCCCAGGACCCTGTGAACCCCGCCGCGCCGAACCACAACATGGCCAAGGCGGCGGGGATCGGCGCCGGCACGGGCCTCGCCGCCGCAGGCGCCGCGCACATGCTCAACTCGGAGCCCCAGCAACAGCAGGGCTACTTTGACGGCGCGCAGGCCCCAGCGCCCGGCTCGATGCAGATGCCCGCCCCGCAGGTACCTGCGGCGGTCCCTCTCTCCCCGAGCCAGAGAGTGCAGGCCCTGCCCCCGACGCAGCCCAACGGCAACGGCATAGCGGCGCCGGCCCCAGTCCCGGCGAACGGCACGTTCAAGCGCCTCAGCGGACAGCACGTCGAGGGCTACGGCTCGCCCAGATCGCCGAGACAGGGCCACTCGCGCACGGTCTCCGAGATGACGAGAGCCAACACGGCCGCGAACGCGCAGACGCTCGAGCGCCCGCGCATGGCCGACTCGCCGTCGCGCTCGTACGTCAAGGCCACGCCGCCGCCCGAGACGAGATACGACCGGCCCCTGGACGGCGTGCAGCGCCGCCTCTCGAACCAGAGCGTGCAGCGCGTCTCGCGCTCCGGCAGCACCAAGTTTGTCGAGCAGCCGCCGGCCAGTCCGGGCGGCCACCCGGCGTCCCCCGTCGGCATGGGCGGCGCGGCGGCTGCGGGTGCGGCTGGCGGCCTCGCGGGCGGCGCGCTCGCCGACCACGTCCACACTCCCAGACAGGACCCGTACGCGCGCCCAGCGAGCGCGCACGAGTTCGGCCACCGCTCCTCGGTCCAGCAGGAGACGGACGGGCCGTTCTCGCGCGGCCAGCGCCCGGCCAGCGCGATGGCCGGCGACGGCGCGCTCAGACGCGACGGCTCCTTCCGCCGCGACGGCAGCCTCAGAGGCCAGGCCCTCTCCCCTACCGGCAGCGTCAGAGGCCACGGACACGGCCGCCTGCCCCCCATCGCCGACGAGGCGGGGTACGCGGGCGTCGGGGCCGGCGCGGGTCTCGCGGTCGGCGAGGTCGCCACCCTCGGCCGCCAGCACGAGATGCAGGGGCGCGCGCTGCGCGACGACGGGCCCGTGCCCTACGACCGGCCGTACTCCCAGTTCGGGCACCGCCCGGAGCCGGGCATAGGCGACTGGCAGCAGCGGCGCGACGACGGGCGCCTCGCGCGCTCGGGCACGGCGCTCTCGCGCACGACGGTGGGCCGGAACGGGACGCAGCGCAGCCGGCGCTCGGGCGCGTTCGGGCGCGGCGCGGGCCTCACGGTCGGCACGCAGCCCGAGGACGTGATGGGCCGCGACGACATCCACGAGCGCACCGAGGTCGCCGAGCGCGTGCTCTCCCCGGCCACCCTGAGAAAGCTGCAGGGCATGGAGAAGAAGGAGGGGCGCGCGTTCGCCAAGATGCTCAAGGCCGAGGGCAAAGAGCAGGCGCGGGGCGTCGCGGCGGCGATCGCGGACCTCAAGAGAATGGCCAAGATGCAGAAGGACGCGATCGAGCACGAGCGCAAGAGCCAGCGCGTGCTCGCCAAGTGGACGGCGCGGGAGAACCGCGCGCGCATGCGCTTCCTCAAGGAGAAGGAGCGGTACGAGAAGGTCGAGGGCGAGCTGAGAAACGCCGAGAACGACTACGAGGAGCGGCGCGACCACGCCGCGGGGCTCACGGCGCAGATTGCCGAGAAGACGCAGGAGCTCGACGACATGCGCGCGCAGAAGGCCGCCGACGACCGCGAGCGCGAGGTCAAGCTCCTCGCGATCAAGAACCCGGGGCACGTGTAGTGGCTAATATGTCTTGTTCCGTATACATAATATGTATCGCTTGATAGAGATGGCAAAAGAGAAGACTCTGACGCTTGTGTGGATTGAACACACGACCGAACGTATTGGGCTGATAAGCTTCACTCGCTCGCTCTCCCACTGAGCTAAAGCGTCTTGGACTTCTCCGAAAACTCTCATTTTGCCTCCGGTTTTGTCGAGCCGGGACGGCTCTCTCGACCTTTAACAGCTTGCCGACAGCTCTTGTGTATCGTACGCCTCGCTGCTGCATGCCACAAGCGCCGGCAGGTCGGTTGCACGGGGAGGACATGTCGGTAGAGGTAAAGCGCCCCTCCTGCCACTCCCTCCCTCACATGGGTTGCACAGAAATACATGCCTGGATACATCACGCTCGACTCGGGCGACACCTACGATAAACCCGGGAGCACCTCCATCCGGTCCGCCCCCTCGTCCCCCTCGCCCCCCTCGCCCCTGGCCTCGGCCTGCCGCCTGAGCTCCTCGTTCTCCTTCTCGGCGCGCGTCTTCCTCCCCCGCGCCGGCAGCCCCGCATACTTGTCGCGCATCTTCTCATAGTTGCGCCGCTGCTCCCTGCTGACACTGGGCCGCGTCTTCTCGGCGGCCACGGCAAAGTGCCGCACGCCGACGCTCATGGGCCGCATGAGCGGCGCGCCCGTGTCGCTGTCGTTCTCGAACGCGCCCATCTCCTCGAGCGCGCCGCGGAGCGCGAGGCTCGCCGCCTCGCGGACGAGCGCGGCGAGGTCCGCGCCCGAGAAGCCGTCGCAGTCCTCGGACGCGACGATGCGCGCGATCCCCGCCTCGTCGCCCGCCGTGATGGGCGTGCGCTGCGTGTGCGTCTTGAGGATCTCGAGGCGCTCGGGCGGCGACGGGAGGTCGACGTACAGCAGCTTGTCGAGGCGGCCGGGGCGCACCATCGCGGGGTCGATCATGTCGGGGCGGTTGGTCGCGCCGATGACGTACACGGCCTTGCGGGTGTCGAGGCCGTCGAGCTCGGTGAGGAGGGTGTTGACGACGCGCGCGCTCGACTCGCTCATCGAGTCGTCGCGGCGCGGGACGAGCGCGTCGAGCTCGTCGAAGAAGATGACGCAGGGCGCGGACGCGCGGGCACGGGCAAACACCTGCCGCACCGCGCGCTCGCTCTCGCCCACGTACTTGTTGAGCAGCTCGGGGCCCTTGACGGAGATGAAGTTGCAGCGCGACTCGTTGGCGACGGCCTTGGCGAGGAGCGTCTTGCCGCAGCCGGGCGGGCCCCAGAGGAGGACGCCGGAGGGCGCCTCGATGCCGACCGTGTTGAACAGCTCGGGGTGCCGGATGGGCTGGACGATGGCCATGTGCAGCTCGGCGCGGACGGTGCCGAGCGCGCCGATGTCGGCCCACGTCACGTCGGGCATGGTTGCGAAGCCCTCGCGCTTCGCGCTGGGCTGCACGACCTTGAGGGCGGCCACGAAGTCGTCGGGCACGATCGTGAGCGACGACAGCTGGTCCGCCTGCAGCGGGTTCGGGTGGCGCGTGAGGAAGCGCCCGATGGGCGTGGAGAGGATCGCGGGGGGGAGGGACGCGAGCGGCCCGTCGTCGAGCGCCATGCCCCCGATGTCCGGCTCGGCCGCCATGCTCTCGAAGATGCGCTTGACGGCGACCACGCCCGCCTCCGTCGTGAGCGCCGTCAGGTCCGCGCCGACGTACCCCGGCGTCGCCTTTGCGAGCCACCGGATGTCGACGTCGCCGCTGAGCTGCAGCGCCGCGCAGAGCACGCGCAGGATCTCCTCCCGCCCCTCGACGGAGGGCACGCCCATCTCGATCTCGTGGTCGAAGCGCCCGGCGCGCCGCAGCGCCGGGTCGAGGCTGTCGGGGCGGTTCGTCGCGCCGATCATCACCACGGGCTTGTCCGACGCCGCCAGGTCGTCCATGCACGTGAGCAGCTGCGCGACGATGCGGCGCTCCATCTCGCGCTGCGCCGTCTCGCGCTTCGGCGTGATCGCGTCGACCTCGTCCAGGAAGAGAATACAGGGCGCGTGTTTCTGCCGTCAGCGAGATTTCACAGCGGGCCCACCTTCGCCTCGTCAAAGTGCTCGCGGAGGGCGCGCTCGCTCTCCCCGCTCATGCCCGAGACGATCGAGGGCGCGGACACGGTGATGAACGGCAGGCCCAGGTCGCCCGCGAGGCACTTGACGAGCTGCGTCTTGCCGCCGCCCGGCACGCCGTGGAGGAGCACGCCGCGCGGGCGCGGCACGCCCGTGTGCGTGTAGATCTCGGGGTGGAGGAGCGGCAGCGCGACGATTTCGAGCAGCTGCGTAATCTGCTTGTTGAGCCCGCCGAGCTGGGCCAGCCGCGCCTCGGGCGGCGCGTACTTGTCCTCCCTGTCCTCGCGGGGGCGCGTCCGGCGCTTCTTCACGGGCTCCTCCTTGTCGCTCGCCGGCGCCGACGTGGGGGTCGCCGTCCCGTCGCTGTCGTTGAGCTTGAGCGCGCGGCCGCGCTTGCCCTGCCGCGGCGCGGGCGCCGCCGCCGCCGCGGGGTTGACGGTCCATTGGGCGGTGAGGCTCTTGTTGAGGCTCATGCCTGGGTTCATCGTGCGTGCTGGTGTTGTGGGAGATGGAGAAAGTTGCAGCATTCAGAGACACACCTCATAATTCAGAACTTTGTGAACCAACCTCCACCCAGAATTTTCCACGTGGCTTTCAGACTTTGGGTATCACTCGCCACCCAAAGATGTCGAGCTCGAACAATCCGTCAACAATCCATCCATCAACCATGGACGCCGAACCACCATCGCCTGCAGCCAACGGGCGGAGCACGAGCCCCGAGAAGCGGCCCGCGGAGCCCGAGGCCGACAAGCCCGTCAAGTGCGTCCAGCTCGTAACCTTCGACGGAGCTGACACCAGGCGAGCGCGGACACGCGGGGAAGACCAGGCGCGTGGGCGGCGCATGTTCGGCAACATCCTCGGCACCCTGCGCAAGTTCCAGGACGAGGACAAGAGCGCTAAGAGGAGCGATGCGGTGAGTGCTGCGACGGCGCGGCGGAAGGCTGGAGGCTTCCGCAGAGGAAGGTGCCGTGGAGATCAGCTGAGCAGGTTCGCGACAGCTGACACCAGGCCAAGCGCCGCGAGGAGACGTCCGCGCGCATCGCGGAGAAGCTGCGGTCCGAGGCGAACGCGCACCAGGAGCTCGGGGACGCCGAGCGCGAGCTGCGCACGCTCAAGCTGCAAACGGAGAACGCGGGGTACATGCTCGGCCACCGCGAGATAGCAGTGAGTGTCTCTTCCTCTACCTTTCGTCCTTCCTCCTCTCGTCCTCAACATCTACCCCCGCTCCATTTACTCGTCCGCCGATCCTTGCTCCCTCTCCTTCCCTCCTTAGCTCACATGCCCGCATCATCAGCTAACCCCAGATGCGCGCGCGGCACCGCACGCTCCGCGCAGCCTCGAAGTACCTCTCGACGACGTCGACCCCCGGCGCGCACGACGGCGCGCTCTTCCCCTCCGCGCCGGCGCCGACCGCCCAGCGCCGCGGCGGGCCCACGCCCTCCCTCTACTTCCTGCCCAAGGAGCTGCTGCCACATCAGGAGGAGCAGCTGCGAAGCCGGCAGGAGGAGATAGCGCGCACGATCACAGACGAGGAGGACGCGCTGGACCGCGACCAGCGCGCCGCGAAGGACAAGGCGGCGGACAGCGAGCGGCGGATCGGCGAGCTCGAGGACACGGTGCGCCGCCTGCGCGCGGTGAAGGATGCACGGCGGGAGCGGTCGCCCCGCCGCCGGGAGCGCGACGAGCGGCCGCCGTCGAGGTCACGCTCGCCGTCCCAGATGCGCTCGCGGTCGTACAGCAACGCCCCGCCATTAGACGACGAGATGGTCGAGTACTAGGGTCGTAGAATGCTCCATGATACAATGTATAAACTACTATGCGCCGCCGTACAACAGGCTCGAGGCGCCGCCTCCTGTCCCCGTCGCGTCCTTGATCGTCATGCGGCGNGTCATGCGGCGCAGGCGCTCGAGCTCGACGGTGAGTTCGAGGTTGTCGCGCTCGAGCCGCTCGGCGCGCTTGCGCACGTTCTCGGCGACGTTGATGTGGAACGTCGGGTCGGGCATGTCGCGCGGCTTGTCCTCTTCCGCGGGCGTCGGCGGCACGCTCGGCACGACCGCGGCGCGCGACTCGAGTTGCCTGATGTCAGCTGCAAGAGCCACTCTTCAGCCCACCTGATCTTGTCGGCCTGCTCGCGGCAGATCTTCTCGCGCGCCCGCAGCATCGCCTCGAGCTCGGCGCAGCGCGCCTGGCTCGTGATGGCGGCGGCGCGCGCCTCGCGCAGCGCCTCGACGTCCCCGTCCCACAGCAGCTGCGCGTCCGTGAGCTGCTTCATGCGCGTCTCATAGTCCTCGATGTGCCGGACCTTTGGCGCCATCTCGAGCAGCTGCGCCTGGAGGTTGAAGCGCTCGTTCTTGACCGTGCCGAGCTCGTCGCGCATCTCCTTGGCCGCGACCTGCGCCTCGGCCAGCTCGGTGCGCAGCGCCGTCGCCTCGGTCATCCAGTTTCTGCGCTCCTCGCGGAAGCCCGAGACCTTGTCGC
This sequence comes from Cutaneotrichosporon sp. PK4640, assembly GCA_023630115.1. Taxonomy (NCBI): domain Eukaryota; kingdom Fungi; phylum Basidiomycota; class Tremellomycetes; order Trichosporonales; family Trichosporonaceae; genus Cutaneotrichosporon; species Cutaneotrichosporon sp. PK4640. The sequence goes on from JAMALN010000105.1 coordinate 7,809, forward strand.
GCAGCTGCTCCTGCCACTTGACGTGCTTTTGCTGCGCCTGTGTGGCTTCTGAGCGCTGCGTCGTCAGGTCGTGCGTGAGCGTCGCGATCGTCTTGGCCTGCTCCTTGAGCCGGTTAACAAAGTTGTGGATCTCGGCCTCGTCAGAGTTGAAGCGCAATGAGTTGCGGTGCAGCCGCCCGATGTGGTGCACAAACTGCCGCCGCAGCCGGTCGTTGTACAGGCTCTCGAGGCGGAGTAGCTCGTTCTCGACCTTGAGGCGGCGGACGTCGTCCGTGTCCGAGCTGCTGCCGGCGACGGTTGGCTCGGCCTCTCTTGCGCCGTGCTCGAATGGGTCCAGGTCGACCTTGGGCACGCGGAAGAACTCGAACATGGCGTCGGCGTCCTCGCTCCCGCCCGCCATGAGGTGCGCCATCGAAATGAACTCGGACGGGTCGTAGCGCTCCCAGCGCTTCTCGTCCGCCATCTCCTGCGACGATGTATGCGTGATCACCGAGTGGTGCAGCATGAAGTCGCTGATGAGGGGCACGCAGCGCGCCTGCAGCTGCCCCGGCTCCCACACGTCCTCCCACGGCACGGCGTAGATTGGCGCGACCTGCTTGATGGCGAAGTAGGCTGGCTGGTCGCGGATGAACGCGATGATGTTGGACGGCCACGCGCCATACAGCCCCACGAGGAGGAGCTGGACAACACGCTTCTCGGTGGGCGTCGGGACCGAGATGTCCTCGTCCTCGGTCGTCGCGACGTTCCAGTCCATCGCTGCGGCTGGAGCCGGGGTGGTGGTCACGCCGACCGTCTGCTGTTTCCCGGCGTCGTAGAAGGGCCGGTCGCGCCAGCACATTGCGCGGCCGAGCACGACCATCAGCAGCGGGATGTACCGCCGCAGCTGGAGTAGTGAGAAGGGGAGCATGATGACGAGGGCCGACAGCCCGAGGCCGAAGAGGTGGTTGCTCGTGTCGAGGAGCAGGCTCTTGAGCATGATGGGGAAGAAGTCGTGGCTTGCAAGCTGCGCCATCGGTGTGGATGCGGTGGGGGTGTCGGGCGTGTAGGGCACTCTCAGCATAATGTTCTGGACAATGTAGAGGATGCCGAGGCGCGTCGAGGGGTCAGAGTAGAGGTCCTTGCAGACGTCGAGGAACTGTTCAAAGTGCCCCGCGCCCCAGGTCCCGACGACCTCGCGCGCGCGGTCGGTGTTTGCGCTCGCCGCGGCCTTGGTCCACGCGTGCACGTCGTACGTCCCTGTGCTGAGGCTGCGCGCGAGCTCGGCGACGACGGCGGCCCGGGGCGCGCCGTCATCGCGGACCCACGCGAGCTCGACCCCCTCGAGCAGCTTGTGCGGCTCGAGGAGGGTCGACACCTGGACGATGGCGTTGCGGGCCTCGGGGGTGTCGTTGGCCTGCGCCAGCGAGTCGAGGGTGACGACGAGCTCGTCGACGTCGCGCCCGCTCAGATCGGGCAGCACCAGGTCCGACAGGTCCTGTGGGAAGCCCTCGAGGCGCTGGAGGACTGGGGTGAGCGCGGCCCGGGGGCTGCGTACCTTCAGCAGCGGGGCTCATGGCTGCTGGTCCAGCTGCCTGCTTGTGGGTATGGCGGGGATGGTGGTTGTGGGTGGGATGGCGGTAGATGCAGTTGTGCTATCTGGTCGCATCTCGGGGTGCCAAGGTCAAGGGGAGCGTTGGGCGGTGGCTGAGGAATGCGCGCGTCATTCCCACGTGGGATGCGGGATCAAATGCCGACCGAGAGCGACGGAGGCAAAATTTGGGTGGCGAAGCAAGGAAGATTTGAGGCCCACACAGGACGATCGCCCCCCCTGCGCCCCTCTGCCCGCGGCGCCCAAGGCACTGCTGCCACCCTGCGTGCCTGGATGCCCTCTGTGCGCTTCCTCCCAACTCCTGTGCGCGCTGTGCCACCAACGCCCGCCCGCAGCTCATCCTCGACGTGCAGACACCGGCCAGCGCCGAGAGAACGCTCGGTCCTCCAGGCCCGTGCTGATCAGAAGAGTGCATCGACGACGCGGCTATTCGCTAGCTACTGAAAATCTGTGGAGCTGCCTTGTCTTGATGAGCGCAGAAGGGGCGAGGAGGGGCGAGCGGAGTGGGTGGCGGTGGGGACAGAGCGGGGTCAGCGATATTGGGAAGAACCTCGGGGCGAAGTAGTTGCCTCATCGGGCAAGTGTGTGCGAGTGTGATGGAAGCGCACAGGCAGCAGGCAGCAGATCCAGCAGAGGTGGGCGGAGGCGAGGTTCCTGGCAAGGAGGCCCGCAGGGTCTGGGAGGTGCGGCAGGGGCCACGGTGGACTTCGCCACAGTTGGGTGCAAGGAAGAATTTGTGTTGACAGGTTGAGAGGCGAATCGTAGGAGCTGCAGCTGGAGTGTACGAGGGCTGCTCGTGTGCATCCCAAGAGTCCAAGTCGACAAGTTGTGAACCAGTTTGAGGATTGTCCAAGAGCAGATTATTGTAATCAGCTACCGTAGATTGTCACCTCTCCATTCTAGCCATTCTATCCAACAACACACACCACGCTACAACTCATCCACATCCCAGACATCCACCCCATCCACCTCGGACCACACTAGGCCCACCAGCACACCATCTGTCATCCGCCAGGTCCCAATACCTCACTCTCATCCACCCATCCTCGCTTCGCATCATCATCCATCCACCCTCACATCCACTTGGGTTGGGTCACATCTCTCACTAGCCATCCATCCCCCTTACCAACTACTCTCCACGGCCAAGCATCTTGGTCAGCACCCCCTCCCCCTCCACCACTCGCCACCATTCCAGCCTCACCATTCCTCGACTGCCCACCACCAACATCGTCAATCTCTGACGACACCGACACTCGCCACCCAACATGCAGCAGACACCGAGCTTCCTGCCCATCCCGGGCGGCCACAAGCCATCTCTGAACCGCCAAGCCAGCTTTGGCAGCGGCGGCGAGGGCTCGCGCTGGGGCGACGGCGGCATGCTGATCTCGAGGTGAGTGGGATGCGACGCCGGTCATGTGAATCGGGCTCACACGCCAGCACGCCACCCAACGCATCGCCCAGCTCAAACCCCCACAGCGGCTTCCACCCGGGCTCGTACGGCGCCCCGCTGTCGTTCTCGGCCCTCGCGCTCGGCGCCACGCAGCCCGGCAGCTCGCCGTACTCGTCCAGCATGGCCATGAGCATCTCGCCCCCCCGATGGGGCGGCCCGGGCAGCCTGGGAGGCTTTGGCAGCGGCAGCTTTGTCGGCAGTGTCGGTGCGCTTGGCACGAGCTTTGGGCGGAATGCAGACAGCCGCCAGCGCGAGATTGAGGCGAGCTTTGTCAAGGACTTGACGTGCTGTGGGCGCCAGCTGTCGGGCCTCCACGAGTTATTGGAACAGTAAGCTTGGGCGTGTTGCCACAGCTGACAGCAGCTACGAGGAGGAGCACGCCAACCTCTCGCAGGACATGCGCATGGCGGCCATTAGTGCTGTGCAGTCCAACAGCACCGGTGCCAAGCGCAGCTTCACGCCCAATACTACCACCAACAGCGTGTCCATGAACCACAGCGATGTGCCTGTCCTCCCGGGCATGATGGACATGGACATGGACGAGCCGACGCCGACGCCCACCGGCATGTTCCCCCAGGCCAGCGTCAGCATCAACCTGGGCTCGTCGACGCCGGCGGCGAGCCCTTGGGCTGGCATCTTCCGCGGTGCCGCCAACATCCAGCCCCCAGCGTGTGTGCCCCCGAGTCTCCTCTCGTACGCACCGCCGCCACAAACACCCCCGCAGCCGGTGCAGCAGCAGCAACAACAACAACAGCAGCAGACGCCGTCCCAGGCCCAGACGCCCACGACGCCGACGCAGGCACAGGCGCAACCCAAGCTCTCGCAGGCCGAGATCGAGGCGCGCGTGTTCAAGAAGGCGGTCAAGAAGGCCGAGCAGCGCGCTGTCAAGGAGGTGGGCGGCGAGGACGACCCCGACGTAAGCTGCAATGAGTTGCCCCAGCTGACCCCAGGCTCCCACCGAGAAGCGCTTCCGATGCCCAATAGAGGGCTGCGGCAAGGTGTACAAGCAGGCCAACGGGTTAAAGTACCACCTCACCCGGAGTATCAACTCTGGACACGGCAACGTTGCGGCCATGGGCGGGCTCCTGTCGCTGCTCAACGAAGACAAGGTGTAGCGCTACAAGGGTGTATGTTTGTACGGGGCGTCGTGGTTGTATAATGGGTGCGCCAGTCCTCTGCGTGTTGATACTACTCCTGTATTAGTGGACAGCGAGTCGGGGGTTGGACCTTTCATAGAGATAGAGATGTACTCTCACTGATCACTGGCGGGGTGAGTGTTCTGGGTGGCATTGTCGGCGCTGGCTGGTGCAGGCGGGTCGATGTGGTCCAAAATTCTTAGGCTTCACATTCCGCTGTGACAGACCTCCACCGGGCAATCCCTCACCGACATCGAGCGCGCGAGCAGCCACAAACAGCTAAGCCTGGTACAGATGCATAAGAGTACAGAAGAGTACACGCTAGTCCTCGTCCATGTCGTCGCCCGAAACGTCGCCGGCCTCCAGCTCGGCGCCCTGCGTGAACCCAGAGTCCTTGGTCCACCGCGACCCAAGGTTGATCTTGAAATCGGCCATCTGGATCGCCAGCAGCTTGAGGATGCGGCACTTTTCAGAGCTGAGCTTCTCGCCCTTGCGGCAGAGGACGTGGGCGTTGGCGAGGCTCGGCACGCCGCGCACGAGCTTGGTGTCGAGGCCGAGCTGGCGGAGCTGCGGGTCCATCGAGTGGGGGAACGGGTCACCGTTGTTGTCCGCGCTCCACGGCGTGAGCAGCGGGCCCTCGGGCAGCGCGACGTCCATCGTCGCCTTGTGCCCCTGGCGCGCGTACTCCTGCTTGTGCCACGTCTCGAACCACTCGACCGTCTCGTCCACGGGGTGCGAGGTGCAGAACAGCCCGAGCTGGCCCGTGAGGCGCTCACCTTGCCCAGCTCGCCCAGCCCCTCGGCGTACTCGGTCTCGGGGTCGGTGCCGAGCGCCTTGGCCATGACGCGCGTCTTGCCGAAGAAGAAGCGCCCCGTCCCGCGCCACTGCTGGCGCACCTCCTTGAGGCCCTCGTTGCGCATGTCGCCGACGGAGAAGAGCCACACGTGCTCAAACTGGTCGATGTTGGAGCGGATCTCGTTGACGAGCGCGACCTTGGACGCGCGCGTGGTGCGCCCCGGCGTCTTGGTGAGGGTGGTCACGCGCTGGCGCTTCGACTTGGGCATCGCGGCGGGTGTGTTGTTGGTGGTGGTGGGGTCTGCCGGTCCGCCAAGATGGAGGTTGCTTTGAATTTTGAAGATGTGCGGAGGGGTTACATAACCTCGCGTGGGCGAGTGGCAAAGTGCCACACATTCGGAACGCCGCGGGGTCAGTGCTGACTCTGGCCCAAGCACAGGCACACTGACGCGTTTGTATTCATGCTCGGCACTAATGTAAAGTCAATTGAAAGGTAATGGGACTGAATTGGGTGGCAAGTGTGACATGTGGGACGGAGGCTGAGTGGGCTGAGGAGTGGGCCGAGTCGAGCTCGATGGTTGGCTAGTTACCATTACAACAACTCTGACCCCACCCCACACACCCCCTTCGGCCTTCCTTCTCTTGCTTCCTTCACTACTCATCCATCCCTCACTCCGCATTCATCCCATCCCATCCACCCCTCAGAGCTATCCCAACCACCACTGTCGCGCCTAGCACGCACGCCCCATCACACACCCAACAATGACTCCCCAGGCCCCCCACGGCGACAGCGACATCGCGTCGTTTACGCGCTCCAACCCGCCCCCGCCCTACCCGGGAGAGGGCTACGACCTCACCCCCACCCCTCAGAGCGTCAACCGTCCCCGCCTCCCAGAGGAGCGCCGCAACATCCACCTCACCCGCCGTGCGTCCCCCCCACTGACATGCAGCAGCTTACCCACAGTTCCCGAGGACGCGACCATTGTCAAGTTCCAGACCATTGTCCGCGAGGGCAAGGAGATCATCATCGGCCGTATCAAGGTTCAGACGGTTCGTGGACGCGTCGGGCTCCCTAACACGCAGCCGGCTAGCCAGGGCGCGCAGCACGCGTTTATTCTGCGCCGCTACGACACGGATGCCGTCTCCCTCACGACCATGTTCAAGGTCGCCTTCCCCGGCTCCACTGACGAGGAAGAGAAGCGCGAGATGGACTGGGTGAGGATCCGCCTCCCGACCGGCTGACACCCAGGTCCGCTCTTCATACGACACGACCGGAACCAACGGCTCGCGCGACGGAGACACTGTGCGCCTGGCCGGCCAGTGGTGAGTGATGATCGTGATGCGCGACAAAGAACGACGGCCGCCATTGGAGATTGATGTGCACGGGCCATTGTTTACAACTCTTGCCCCTCTCGCCCCTTGTTGTTGCCCCACAAAAATACAGTCACTGACCCCCACAGGGTGAGCCGCCACCTCGCCATCCACCTGGCCCCCGCGTACCACCTCTCGGAGCTCGTCATGGCGCTGTGCAAGGCTGCGCCGGACCCGAACGTTTCGTACCGCAAGTCGCAGCGCTCGCAGGCGGCCGCCGACGAGATTGCGCGCAGCCGTCAGGCCCCGCCGGCTGCGTCGTCTTCGACGCGCCCCGCGCCAAGCATGACTGCCGACGCCGTCGAGGCTCCCACCGCCAAGCGCCGCCGTGCCCAGGGCTCTGAGGACTCGCGCCGCCTGACGCTCGAGGCCACGACCACCGTCACTGCTCCGGCTGGCCAGGTTGTCGACGTCAACGCCGAGATCGAGTCTGCGAAGCAGCTCGTGCGCGACCTCAAGCGCGAGCTCCAGCTGCGTGCCGCCGCGGGCGACGAGCTGGAGGAGACTGGCGGTGCCGGCGCCGAGGCCGAGAGCTCAACCCGTGGCCGCAAGCGTGCGGCCAACTCGGACGGCGCGGCCGTCTCGGGCGGTGCCCCGGCGGGCACCGAGCGCGTGATCCGCACGAACAGGCGCGTCGAGCGCAAGGACGGTGTCATTGAGACGACCAAGCGCGTCGCGTTTGGCGCCATGCTCTTTGGGCTTGGTGCCAGCGCCGCGCTCTTCCTCCCCCAGCTCGCAGCGCAGTACATGTAGGAGCCGTAGCCTGTAGAGCCGTAGCTGTAGTGTAGTCTTGGTTATACCCCGTAGCTACAGCTAGTCACTTGATAGCGCCGTAGCTGTGTACACTTCGTAGTTCGTAGTTTTCCATAGCCCCGTGGAATCAGGTAAGTGCGTGTTGTCCGTAGTAGGTAGTGTATAGTTGGTAGACCCTTATGATCTCTGACTTGCAGCGGGTGAGCGAGCGCAGCGAACGAGCGGTGGGCGGGCGGCGAGCGAGGAGCGAGCGAGGAGCGAGCGAGCGGGAGTGGGCGGCGGAGTGAGCAAGCGGAACAACGAGGCCTACGGCTGGGTGCTGGCCGCATACTTGGTGCCGCGCAGTGGACACGCGGTCAAGCGTCTCGTCTCCGATCTCCAAAAAGCAGAAGCTGATGGCAGCCTAGCATTATAGATCTTTAGATGAGCTGGTGATGCAGGGGACTGATAAGAGGGCACGCGAGAAGGAACGGCCGCCGAGGACCCCATCCGGGCCGGCACTACGCCGCAAGCCGCAGACATCCGCAGCGCAGGACGCGACGACCCCAGCGCCCCACCCCCAACGCCGCGCCCCGTCCCCAAGGCCGGCAGGTGCGCCCAACACCTCGAGGTCCCCGCATCGCCGACTGATGCCGGCCGATGCCGACCAGCTCGGGGCATGGGGGAGGCCGGAGAGAGTACGCAGTGCAGCGTGAGAACAATACACAACCGAAGCTTCCAAAGGCACATGTCAGCCAGCGTCAGCCGGCGGTCCGGCGGCGTCGTGTGTCAGGTACGGTGTTGTGTTTCTACGTTTCTGGGCGTCCGACGCCGCGCCGGGCGCCGAGCGGCCAGGTACGATCGGTGTCAGCGTCACTGCACGTGGGGAGGGCGCCGGCGGTGATATCACTCCATCGGAGGTCTCAGATAGCGCCGCGATAGCGCGCAACCCCGCCGCATCACCGCATCCAGGGGGCAGCCGGAAGGCGCGGAAGGGAGGTCGGTCCGACCCCAAATCCGGCGAACCTAGTCCACGTCAGCAGCGCGCGACTAACCCGCCCGTCGGACGGCGGTGGCGATTAAGGGCGGCGTGATGTTTACTGGATCACTCTGGTACTGCAGAGCTAAGCCGTGCTGGCATGCGTTGGCATAGGGGTTGCAGGAGCGAGCGCTGTGGTACAGCGCACGTCGGCGCCGTGCGCCCTACGTCAGCCACGGATCAGACGCGCAGACCGACAGGACGCATCGTGCGATGGTCGGCATGTGAGGTGACGGACGCGTTCGTGCAGGGGAAGGGTGTCACATTCTCCGGCGTGTCGCAGGTGCGTGCCATGTGCACTAGGACGTCTACTCTGGGCCACTGGCTGCGGGTTGGAGGCATGAAACGCCTCCCCATCGCGCGACTCGCGCGCTGGCAACCCAGAATCACGAGACGCGCCGTACTTGACGACGGCGGAATGCTCCCACGCTCCAGCTGCCCACTTGATTAATTGCTAGAGCTCTACCGGCGCGGGAACGGCGTCGTAAGACCGGGCGCTTGCGCTTCCCCGTGATCCCCCAACGGCGGTGTTCCTAACGGTGAGCAGCGCAGACGGACTGGGGACGGGCGCTTGCTCCCCCACTCGGCACGCGCCCCCGCCTCTCCAGCTCTGCAGCTCTGGTGCTCGGCAATCCCGACGCTGTACCACTGCCGTGCTACCACCCCGTTCCTATTCGCGCTCCCTGAACATCAGGCAGAGACTACCCCGCACGACCCCGCAATTCATGTCGGACGGACAGGAACGGGCTGTACAACCCTCTTTCTGGTCCCCCTCGAATGACAAGGTAGCACGTAGCTCTTCCTTGCGCTGCTGCATGTACGTTTGGGAGGAGGATGCAATGGACACGGGTGTAAACCCTATTCAGAGGCAGAGGAGGGGAGAATGAGGAGCGAGGGCTGAGGATAATTAGGAAAAGACGAAGAATGGTAATAGAGAGGGAATGGTCCCTGGGTGCAAGTAGTGTTTGGTAAGAGAGACAACGGGGTCGATCGCCAACAAAGGGGGGAAAGGGGGGAAAGAGGCAAAGGCGCAAAGGATGAATGACGGATCATCATCGCCACTGGCCACTGGGCCACTGTTGCTCACCACTGTGCGTTACTACCAATCACCTCGGTCTGCTCTCAGTCGTTCAGTCGTCTACACCCACATCCATCCCATCGTCTATCCACACCCACCATCTACACTCGTCCTGCCGTCTCTTTTCTCATCCAACATCTTCCATCACTCATCACTCAACCACAACACACCTCGACCACACCACCACCACCGCAACTGTATCAACAACCCACCCACCCACTCTCCCCCCACCCACTACCCCCCTCCCCGTTGACATCAATTCTATCTCCTCCCCCACCACGCCATTGCGCCACCCGATCCAACTAGTACACACCCGCCTCAATCCTCGGCCCACTCCCCCAGCCCCCAGCTCCGCGCCTCCGCCCCACCTCACACACCCTCCTCCAACCGACACACCTCCACCCTCATCACCACGCCATCACTGCTTCCAACTTGCTCTATTTACTTCAACCTCGGTCTTCAACCCCCCCCCTTCCGCCCGTCTCCTTGACTCTTGCCTCGTCTCTATCAACCACTACCACCAACCCAACCTCGCACCCAAATCGCACACCACCCCTAGCCCCCCGGCTACCACTCGCACCCCCCTCCCTCTCTCTCGCCCCGCCCCCCTCTCCACCTCTCCCGGAGGGCAGGGTACTCGCGTGCACGCGCCCACCGCCGGTCTGCGCTGCCCGCCTCTTCCCCGCGCGTCGTGTGCCGCGACATGACGGCGCGAGCCTCTAGACCAGCGTCCGTGACGCTGGGCACCCTGGCCACCTCCCCACCCTCACCCTCGTCGTCGCGACACCCAGACCAGTTGACATTCAACTCGATGGCCAACCAGTTCACCGTCCCGACCCGCCAGCTCTCAAACTCGAGCCTCCACTCGCACCACTCGCTCCCCCACTCGCACCGGCACCACCACCTCCACCACCATCACCATGCCTCGCACTCGCACTCGCACCTGCATGGGCCAGGCCCCTCCAAGGCAACCGCGATGGAGCCGAGCTTGAGCGCACGCGAGAGCCACAGCGTCGACCGGTCGCGTGCCGCCGCCGAGCGGTGGCTCGACCGCGACCGCCGCGGCTCGACGAGCGTACCCCCGTCCGTGCCCTCGTCTGCTTCGGGGTCCAAGAACAGCAGTTTTATCGGCACTCCAAGGCTTCTCTCCAGGCGCGGCTCGACACGAGAGGGTCGTCCCATCGCCGGACATGCGGGCAAAGGGAGAGAGGATGCCGCCCATTCCGAAGGAGGATCCCCAGAGGAGGAGGTGTAAGTCTTGCCCCGCTTCTGCGCCTTGACACCGCACCCGCACCGCTGACACCGCAGCATCGAGACGGCAGAGCTGCGCCTCGACCGTGACCCTGGCACTGGTCGCAAGATGATCAACCAGTACCTTGTTCTCCACGAGATCGGCCACGGGACGCACGGCCGTGTCCGCCTGGGGCGGGACATGTCCATCGACGTCCCACCAGACGAGCTCGAGGCGGACCTTGCCACTGGTAGCGGGCCATTCTATGCCATCAAGATTGTCGAGCGGAATCCCAAGACCAAGCGCCTCGCCGGCCTGGGGCGGCAGCGCGCCTTGGCCCGCAGCGGCGGTGCCAGCACCGCAAAGCTTGTCGCTGAGAACGAGTACGTTGGCCTACGAGATCGGTTGCTGACGTGCACCAGGATTCGTAAAGAGATCGCCATCGCGAAGAAGCTTCACCACCCCAACGTCGTGCGCATGAAGGAGATCATTGACGACCCCGAGTCGAGCAAGCTCTACATGATCTTTGAGTACTGCGACGGCGGCGAGGTCGAGTGGAAGGCCGCCGACGGCGGGCCAGCCCTCACCCTGGCGCAGACCCGCCAGATCTTCCGCGACACCCTCCTCGGCCTCGAGTACCTCCACCACCAGGGCATCATCCACCGCGACATCAAACCCAGCAACCTGCTCAAGTCGGGCGACAAGTACAAGATCTCCGACTTTGGCTGCTCGCACTTTTCCGAGGCTCTCCTGTCTGCCTCGGCGGTCGGTGGCGAGGAGCAGTACGTCGACGACATCGAACTCGCCAAGACTGCCGGAAGTCCCGCATTCTTTGCGCCCGAGATGTGCTACAGCGACATCCCCGAAGAGCAGGCCAAGGACGCCAAAGACGTCCCCACGTTCAAGGTCCGCCCTCCATCTGGAACGGACGACGACCGCGGGCGCCCTGGGTCGTTTACCGTTCTCAGCAGGGACAAGGAGCTCACTCCACGACCGCAGGCACAGCGAACCTTCTCTGCTGCTTCTGTCCGCAAGCCGCGACTGCCCATTACCAACGCCATTGACGTGTGGGCCCTCGGCGTCACGCTCTACTGCCTTCTGTTTGGCAAGACGCCCTTTGACGCCGCCAACGAGTATCTCCTCATGCAGGAGATTCCCGTCGCCAAGTACGAGATTCCCGCAACCCTCAGCCGTGACCGCCTGCCTACGGACGGCTCCAACGCGGAAGCCAACGAGGTGCTGGATCTTCTAAGCCGGTTGCTGGAAAAGGACGCGACGAAACGGATCTCGGTGGACGGAGCAAAGGTACGTCATGGTGACGAATTTTAAGGTTGCGGGAACCCAAGCTCACACAACAGCATCATCCGTTTACTCTGCGGGGCCTGCCCGATGCAGAGCAGTGGCTCACCTCCACCGACCCCCACGCCGAATCGTACGTCACGGTGACAAATGAAGAGGTCGCTGCGGCCGTCACGCGTGGTGGAAGCATCCGTGAGAAGTTCCGCCGCGGTTTCAACAGCATCTCGCGAAGGCTCGGTTTCGGACGGCACCGCAGCCACAGCACTACCGACACGAGTGATGTCAACGGCGAGCACTCTGGTGGATCTGCATCTGGCTACGATTCTGCGACCGTGACCCGTCGCGTCGCGTCAGACAACGGCAACATCCCCACCCAGAGCAACCTCGCCAGACGCCTGTCGATGTTGTCGCGCAACGGCAGCAGAGCAGAGTCGCCCAGACCTGGCCTGCTAGCGTCGCATCTCGAGCGCGAGTGCAACACGAGCCCGTCTACTCCGATTCACCACCACGAGGACGCGCATCTCAGACTGCCCGGCAGCAGCGAGGCTACGCCGCGGCTTATGCCCTCAGCGACATCGCTCGACAAGTACCGGAGCGACTCGTTCCGCACCGACTCGCCCACCCGCCCGCCTCGGAGACAATCCTCCGACATCACCGGCGACCTGCGCCCGCGCACCGGCTCCAACGCCTCGTCGTCCGCCGGCTCGGTCCTAGCTCTCGGCCGCAGCATCTTCCGCGGCGAGAGCATGAGCAAGCGCGGCTCGCAGCGCAGCGTCAGCGGCCTGCGCGAGCGCGGCTACACCCAGTCGTCCGAGGAGACGGACAACAATGTCTTTGTTGGCTCGTTTGCGTCGTCGAACGGCTTCCCGCGCGCCCCGTCGTCCGAGTTCCTGCGCGGCCGCAGCTTTGACGAGCTCGGCGGCAGACGCCAGAGCACCGACACGCTGGAGCCGTCGTCCCCGTCGAGCCACAGCCACAGCGCGTTTGGGCACATGAGCCCCGAGCGCGTCGCCTGGCCCTCCAACTTCCGCGGCGGGTCCGACAGAGGCGGCATGCCCGGCCGCCGCGGCTCGACCCTCAGCGAGGACATCCGCCCCGTCATGGAGGACGAGGAGGTCGACTGGGACGGCGGCATCCCCGACTCGGACGACGAGTCATCGGACGGCCAGGACGGCCTGCCCAAGGGCCACGGCCTCACCTCCGCCCCCGCCGACTGGAACCTGAGCGAGTGCATAGAGGCCCTAGAGCGCCGCGAGCGGCTGCGCCACTCGCCCGTGCGCACGCCCGCACGCTCCCTCCTCCGCCCCTCGGGCGGCATGGACTTTTCCACCCTCCGCACCGGCAGCCCGATCCGCGCCCCGCCGTCCGCCTACTCGCCCCTCTCGAGCAGCGTGCGCGCCCGCTCCCCACTCACGCCGGTCGACCCCATGGGCGGCATCGCCACCGCCCCGCACCAGCCGCACACGCCCGGCACCGCCACGCCCGCCGCGTCGCCCATCACGCCCGAGGCGTTCGCCGACGCGCCCGAGGACGACGACGACGGGATCGTGATAGCCGCGCGCGGGCGCCGCGGGTCGGCCTTGAGCCGCGGAAACTCTGTCGCGCGCCGCCCCGGCGTCGCGACCCCCACGCCACCCATGCCCCCGACGGCGAGCGCTGTTGCCCAGCGCCTCGCGTCCTAGATATGTTTGCATCTTGCAGTTGTATTGTTGCATCTATGTACAGCTACCATAGCCGCGTGTAATGTCAGCTGTGCTTGAGGAGCCTCGAGGATCGAGGAAGGTGAGGCTCGAGGTGAGTCAACTTTTGATTCCGCAAAGTCACCCGGAACGGACGCGTTCCGCATTCCTCGGCGCGTAATGTTCATCATCCGACTCTCGTCGCAACTCTCCTCCAACCCTCCTTCCCTCCACTCCTCAATCACCTCACCGCCCCCAGCACTACCCACGCGTCCCAATGTCGACCCCCATCGAGATCACTGGCCTGCGAGACGCGCCCGAAGCGCTCGTGTACTATTGTCTCAGCTTCGGCCTCCCGACGGCGCCATACGCGTGGGATGCCCATCTGATCAAGAAGGAAGCACTCAACCACGGCTATGCCTTCACCGACCAAGGCTATTCGACGATGCTGCGCATGTACAAGCGCTGGTGGAAGAGGAAGACGACCAGGCAGCCACACCTGTCCCGCCAGCAGATCTGGGACCTCGAGTACCCCAATGGCTGCCCGCCGTGTAAGTGGCACCCACCTTCCCCGCTCATCACCAGGGCCACCCTCTGCCGACCCAGCGGCCGCCCCGCCTCAAGTTCAACCCACCTTCCCTCCAACCATCTTCCCTTCACCCACATCACCTCAACGCACCTTCCCTCCATCCTCGCCTCTTAACACCTCTCCATCCACGACGGCGCCTTCACTCCTCACGCCGCACAGCGCCCCTGCTCTACCTCAGATGGCGCTCAAGAAGATCACGACCATGGGCGACGTGCCCGACGCGTTGAAGTACGCCGCCCTCGAGCTCGGCGTCGACGACGACTGGGATCCACGGTGGATCAAGGACGAAGCCAAGGGGCATGGCTACGAGCTCACGGAGGATGGATACCGCGCGTTGAAGCGCAGCTGCGACGGCTGGTGGGCCTCCGCGAAGAAGAAGAACAAGAAGAGACGGAGCAACAAGGAGCTCCTGGACACCAAGTACCGCCACGGCAAACCAGAGTGTGAGTGTCAAACCACCTTCCCCGCCACCTTCCCCGCTCATCACAACAGGGCCACCCTCTGCCAACCTAGCGGCCGCCTCGACGGCCCCCGTTTCGCCCTCCACCGCGCACAACACTGCCCCCGCCCAGGCCTTCGAGGCCCCAGTTGCCCAGCCCTGCCATACTTCCACTTCACCCACCTTCCCTTCTTCCTCCGCCTCTCCATTCACCTTCCCTCCATCCCCGCCTCTCAACACTTCCTCAATGTCGTCCACCGCCGCGCAAATGGCGCTCACCAAGATCACAACCATGGCAGACGTGCCCGAGGCGTTGGAGTACTTCGCACTCCAGTTTGGCGCCTACGACCACTGGGATGCGCAGTGGATCAAGGACGAAGCCAAGACCCGCGGTTTCGACCTCACCGAGGAGGGCTGCCGCGCGTTAGAGCGCAGCTGCGAGGCCTGGTGGGCGTCCGCGACCAACAACAACGAGAAGAACCACACCCTGCGGGAGTTGCTGGACGCTAAGTACCGTCACGGCATACCAGAGTGTGAGTGGCAAACCACCTTCCCCACCCATACAATTTCCCCGCCCACCACCTTCCTCGCCCGTCAACCTTCCCCGCTCACTTTCCCCCCTCATCTGCCTTCCCCGCTCACTTTCCCCCCTCATCTGCCTTCCCCGCCCACCCATCGTCCTTGCTCACCAACAGGGAGTCAGCACGTTCCAGACAAGGCGGCCGTCACTGCCTCTCCCGCTGCCACCCCCACTACGGCCCCCGCTGCGCCCTCCCCCGCGGCCCTCGCCAAGGCCCCCGCTCCGATCTCAACTGCCCAGCCTGGCACTGCGGCCCCGCAGCAGGTGGCGCGTGAGTCAAGCGAGATGCCAGAAGCTAACGTATCAAGATGCTCCTGCTCGCACCTCTGGGCAGCACGCGAGACCCATCACCACCTTCCCTGCCGCCTCCGGCTCGTCAAACGCGCCGCCGACGCCACAGCAGAGTGGAGGTGAGTCCAGCTGCGGCATGCATGCTAACCTCTCAAGGCGTCGACATCATGTCGCTGTTTAAGGACCCCTCCATCTTCGACTTTACCGGTCCACACAAGCGGCTTGTTACCGGCAGCGTTCCTATCCGCCTCAAGGGCGTGAAGCTGATGGACGGCGGCGTCTGGGACCCGAACTTCTACCGCAAGCAGGCCGAGCAGCGCCGGCTGAAGGCGAACCTCCTTATTGCGGACGAAAAGCGCGAGCAGGAGGAGAAGGCCAAGGTGAAGGAGGAGCCCGAGGTGAAGGAGGAGCCCAAGGTGAAGGAGGAGCCCAAGGTGAAGGAGGAGCCCAAGGTGAAGGAGGATAAGCGCAAGCGCAAGGAGGAGAAGAGCGAGCGCAAGGAGGCGAAGCGCAAGCTCAACTAGGCGAAGGGCGCCCAGGAGGAGGACTAGCGCAGTCCACCACAGTGCCCGCGCAACCAGATATCGACCGCCAGTTCCCAATCGGGGTTCGGGAGTGGGGACGTCGTGCAGGGGTAGGCAGAACCCTCGTAGGTAGTCAGAAGTGTTGTACAGTAGATAGCATCAGATGAGTTGTAGATCGCGTCGGGGAAGACACGCGGGTCTGTTAAGAGAGTAAAAGTAGATGGATATTCGACGATGCAGCGCATGTTCAAGCACTGCTAGCACTGGTGGAAGCAGAGGACGACCAAGCAGCCAAACCTGTCCCGCCAGCAGAGCTGGGACCTCGAGTACGAGTACCCCAGTGGCTGCCCTCCGGCCTCCGTGTAAGTGGCGACCACCTTCCCCGCTCATCACAACAGGGCCACCCTCTGCCAGCCTGGCGGCCTCGACTGCCCCCGTTTGGCCCCCCGCCGCGCACAACACTGCCCCCGCCCAGGCCTCCGACCCCCCAATTGCCCAGCCTTCGCCACCCACCTTCCCTCAGCCCTCCCACCAACCACCTTCCCTTCTTCCTCCTCTTCTCCCCCCACCATCCCTCCATCTACCTTCCCTCCACCCACTTCACCTCAACCCACCATCTCCCATCCCCGCCTCTCAACACCTCTTCATCCCCGCCCTGCCCACACCATGGCGCCGCTCAAGATCACGACCATGGCCGACGTGCCCGACGCGCTCGAGTACCTCGCCCTCCTGATGGGCGTCTACGACCGCTGGGACGCCGAGTGGCTCAAGGACGCGGCCAAGAACCGCGGCTACGACCTCACCGACGCGGGCTACCGCGCCCTCGAGCGCAGCTGCGACGCGTGGTGGGCGGCCGCGCCGCAGACGAACAAGAACAACCACCGCGCCCGCGAGAAGTTGGTCAACGCAAAGTACGACGGCATGCCCGAGTGTGAGTAAACCTTCCCCGCCCCTTCCTCGCTCATCCCAGGGCCGGAGGAGTCAACGCCCCCTAGCCTGGGCTGGAACGTGCCCGCGCGGCGCCAGCGCCCGGAGTTCTACGACCCCAACGGCACGCGCCTTATCCGTGATGGCGAGGTCATCCTTCTCTCCCACATCGCCGACGTCGTGATGAAGGGCCTCTTGTGCGACATGAACGTCGTCCGCGCCAAGGAGGCGCAGTGGCGCGCGGAGAAGACGAAGCGCGCGGAGGAGAAGAAGCGCGCGGAGGTGACCAAGCGCATGGAAGGGGAGGAACACGTGGCGGAGGAGGAGAAGCGCAAGCGCAAGGAGGAGATCGAGGAGAAGGGCGAGCGCAAGGAGGCGAAGCGTATGCGCGAGGAGAAGATCCTGGAGGCGACGGGCACCCAGCAGCAGGACTAGGACAGTCCACCACCGGGCATGTGCCCGAGCCCGCGCACAACCTGATCTCGTGATCGTCCACCAGCTGGAGTGGGGGCGTCAGTTGTCTCGTAGATAGTCAGATGGGTTAAAGTAGAATCAGATGTGTTGTAGATCGCGTCAGAGTAGACAGGGCGTCAGAGTAGACAGGGCGTCAGAGTAGACAGGGGGGCCTGTTAGATAGTTAAAGCAGATAGATGTACATACATGATGAGCGCGCGATGCTCTCGTCTGCAACTGATTGCTGAGCAGCGCTTGATGACGCGGGTCGTGAAGTCAAGCCCCTGCCATCCCAGTCTAAGTTGCAACGGGGTAAACCTCCACGCGAGGACGGCCGGCCCACGTGCGGAAGCGGCTCCACAGGGAGGCGTGGGGGTACGGCGAGGGCGGGCGCCATCTCCCTGCCGTGATGCTGTGACGTGCGCCTGGCCTGGCGAAGCAGCTGGGCAGAGGTAGCCTGCCTCCCTTTGCGCCAGGGCCGGAGCCACGGAGGTGGACACGGCTGCGCCTCGGAGTGCGATGCAGGAGGCCCTCGCCACTGCTGTGCGTGTCGATCGAGTCGCCTGTTGCGGTCGGGGTGAGGTCGTCAACGCTGGGCCCGGGCACACCGAGGGCGGGAAGGGCCGGCTCCGACGCACCAAGCTGCTCTTGGCTCTCAGCCCAGGCCATCATCACCGCCACCTCGGCTCCGCTGTCGTCGGCGATCTCCTCGTGGCCCGCCTCAGCGGCTGCCTCGGCCACCAGTGCGATGGGGAGGTTGCGCGGCGCAATCATCGGTATGCCTGGCGACTGGGACCAGAAGATGTCCGCCGCCGATGGGCGCTGCGACGCGCGGGACGCGCCCGAGGATCCACGAGCGACAACGCCGCGCCCGCCCTCCTTGCCCAGGGACTCCGCGACAGGGCGCCCGCTCGCGCGCCCAAAGGTGTGCGGGAGGTCGTGGACGAGCACGCCGTCGAGCATGCGGTTCTGTGGGCCCGCGGGGACGGTGCACATGTTTCCCCCCGCGTGCGCTGTGTGGCAGCCCGATGTCGGCGACAGCGACGTCGGGAAGAATGAGGGCGGGAAGAGCGTGGGCGACGGCAGCGGGCCGAGGGGAAGGTCGGTCACGACGAACCCGGCGACCATGCGGTTCTGCGGCCCCGCTGGGATACGTGCCGGCGAGGGCGCGTGTGCATGGGTGAGGTGCACGAAGTTGAAGGGGGCGGAGATGGGCATGCGGCTTCTGCGGCGGCTGCGCTTCCGGCGGTGCGGTGGAGCTGGCTTGCCTCTCTTCTTGGCCTTGGGGTGGTTCTTGGTACGCCGACGCAGCCACAGGCATCCGGGGACGGTGTCCTCCGCGACCGGCACCATGGGTGAAGTGGGCTCCTTGGTCTTCTGCAGGCGTTTGAGCTTGTCTATGACGTCCGAGACGGGGCGCTTGGCGCTCATCTCGGCTTCCTCCACCGCAATGAGGCTTGGTGTCATCGTCGGCGGTGCCTTACGGTGCACGCGGGGAGAGCGGGGGGAAAGGGGCGGGCCGAAGTCGGTGGTGTTGCGCAGGAAGGGGTGGTCTCCCGGCGGGCCGGGAGGCTGGACGAGGGGCGGCGTGCTGCGGGCGAGGCGGGGCGGGCTCGGAGCGCGCAAGGTGGGGACATCAGGGATAGTCGGGGTAGGATTGAGCTGAGTGAGAGTCGAGGTTGGGGAAAGCGGTGACGTCGAAGCGGCCGACGAGCCAGGCGAGGGAGGCACCGATGAAGCCAGAGAGGCCAGCGAGTCCAGGGCCTGAGGCAGAGGCGGGAGCACGACCTCCGGCGAGGTCGGCGAGCTCGCTGGGATCGCCGACAGCGGTGGGATGTTGAACGTCTCGATAACGGGTGTGCGGGGACCGCGGCGCGAGGCGCGGCGCTCCTGCGCCAGTAGCCCGGCGTCGACGAGGTCGGACACGCCCTGCTCCTGGAACGGCAGACGCCAGGACGAGGAGAGGTCGGGCGGGAGGGCGAGGGTGTCAGGCGGGGTCTGGGCCGCAGGTGGGGTCGCAGAGGCCGGAGGGGTGACGGAGACTGGGGGTGTGGTGGAGGCCCGGGTAGGTGCCGGAGAGGGCGTGGCAGGCGTGGCAGGCGGGGCGGGGAGTGGGGTACGAGGCGGCGTGTCCTTGCCCCCAAACAAAACGTTGCTGCCCGAGTCGGCGAGCGTGTCCGAGCTGCTGAGTGTCCAGTCGGCGCCCGAGTCGTTGCCCGGACCAAAGGTCGTGTCGCCCATGTCATAGCCCAGCCCGAAGGTTGTGTCGCCCTCCGAGCGGTGGAGCCCCTCGTCGTAGGCCCGCCGCGCCCCGCGGTCGAGGAGGAGGCAGAACACCGTCTCGCGGAGTTCTGCGCGCGCCTCGGCGCCGATATGCGCCGCGCGCTCCGACACGCTCCCAGCCTTCGAGGGGGAGATGGACGCAGACCAGCGCTGGTCGACGTGCGCGACGTACAGGCGGTGCACTGGGATTAGTAGTTTCCTGTCGGAGGACTCACGCGCGGCATGCTCGATGCCCTTTGACACGCCGAGGAAAGCGTACAGCGAGCTGGGGGTGATGGTTGACGTTGGGCGCGAGGCGCGGCGGTTGGTGATGAGGGACGCTTCAGCCGCGCGGAGGCGGGCGAGCTTGGTTGGCGAGATGGAGCGTCTGCTGAGGGTTGGGGAGGGTGGCGGGGAGGCGGAGGGGGTGGGCGTGGCGGGTGAGGTGGGCGAAGGCGACATGACGCCGACGGGCTGGGTAACCTGCATAGTGGGCGAGGTGTGGGTGAGTGGGAGGGCAGCGTGTCGTCTATATCCTCGTCGGCGCCATCACACCGTGCATTGTTCGCACCGCTGTGTGCGAGTTCATTGTGGTGCCCATTGTGCGCGGAAGCTCGCACAGCGTGTGATGGCCTGTGATGGCCATCACCTGCGCAGTAAGCGAAGGGATCGCCGAGGGGAGTTGAATCAGGGGCATCACCGATGCCGATGTGGAAGGGGATCGGATGCGGAGGGGTAGGGAAGGTCAGTGGGACATCAGTGAGCGTTTCGTCAGCCGGTCCGCGTGACCTGGATTGAGGGCGAGGACAAGAGTGGTGGCTGCGGTCAAGACCGTGGATGGCGCAGTTTCCACGAGCCACGAGGGGATGATGGGGACAACTGCTTTGTGTGACCCTCGGGGATCCTGGCTTCCCACCTTCACTCTCACCGTTGTCCTCGCCCACACATGACACGCACCCCATCACGCCAGTAATGGGGCCACGAGCGCCCATGGGATTGGGAATGTCTTGTGGGGTGCTCCCGTGGACCGCTCGAGCAGGGGCCTTGAAGGTGATGGAGAAGGGCGAGTGGTAAGAGTGATGGTGAGTAGTGTATGAATGAACGAGTCAACCAGATGGTGGGGGATGGTGCTGGAGGGGCGCAGTCGATCGCCGCAGTCGATCAGCCTCAGCCGATCAGCCTCAGCCGATCAGCCTCCACACTATTGTCAGGTGGAGGCCAGTGTGGTGCATGTGGTGGAAGTGCACGGCTGCGGCGAGTGAACCGCCTAGCTAGTTGAGCTCTGCTGCATGTCAGCGGCTGTACGCTGCTGGGTGCATGTTTGATGACGGATGACGTCGGCGTGTCGGCACTCGGTGGCCTGGTGGAGTTGGCGGATGGCTAAGTCGGGAGTGAGGGGTGGCGAATAAGAGGACGCGATTTGCGCGACTGCCTTTCGTGCCTGGTCGCAACAAAGATTCCTCTGCACCTCCATGCACCTCCGTCTTCGACACTTTGGCCAGCTGCAGCCGTTTGCCGGACTGGGTAGCATGGCTGGGCCCACAGACCTTCCATGCCGTCCACGATGCCCACCTCAGGTTATCTAGTGCGTCACGCCATGAAAGCGTTACACTTCCAGCGCGACATGGCTCCACTTACTCGACCAGCGTAGGCGTGTTCGTACCTGTGATCCTGCGACCAGCTCTGCCTGCCATCCTGCAACCCGCGCGCCCACGCGTCGCAGGGTGGTTGAAGTACCCACAAGGGTGCATAATTACACGACTACGGTCCACGACGGGCGGAAACGCTCGGACAACGAAACTAATCGACGAAGCAGAGTTAACTGACGCCTAGTACGCCTCGTCCTCCTCCTCGTCCTCTAGTTCTGTTAGCACGCCCAATATATGTGTTGTACGCACCCAAACTCTCCTCGCCGACCTCTTGGTAGTCTTTCTCGAGGGCGGCAAGGTCCTCGCGAGCCTCCTGGGAATGTTAGCATGTCGAAGGGTGGTTGGAAGAGGACTGAGGGAGACGGGATCGTCCAGATTTGTCCGTCTCCCATGTTGTTCTGGCGCGTCTTCTCTTGTACTCACACTGAACTCACCCTCCTCCATGCCCTCGCCCACATACCAGTGAACGAAGGCACGCTTGGAGTAGAGGAGGTCGAACTTGTTGTCGAGACGGGCCCAAGCGGTGGCGATCGACGTGGTGTTGGAAAGCATGCAGAGCGAACGCGAAACCTTGGCGAGATCGCCGCCAGGGACAAGGGCGGGGGGCTCGTTGCAGATGCCGAGCTTGAAACCAGTGGGGCACCAGTCGACGAACTGGATGGTGCGCTTGGTGCGGACGTTGGCGACGGCCGCGTTGACGTCCTTGGGGACGACGTCGCCACGGTAGAGGAGGCAGCACGCCATGTACTTGCCCTGGCGGGGGTCGCACTTGACCATCTGGTTGTTGGACTCGAAGCACGAGATGGTCATCTCGGCAACCGAGTTGGACTCGTGGAAGGCCTTGTCCGCCGAGATGACGGGGGCGTAGGTCGCGAGAGGGAAGTGGATACGGGGGAAGGGGACCAGGTTGGTCTGGAACTCGTTGAGGTCGACGTTGAGCGAGCCGTCGAAGCGGAGCGACGCGGTGATCGACGAGACAACCTGCGCGATGAGGCGGTTGAGGTTGGTGAACGAGGGCGAGGCGATGCCGAGGTTGCGGCGGCAGATGTCGTAGATGCTGCAAGTTAGTAGCGAACCCTCTGTTACACGTACGCCTCGTTGTCGACCATGAACGAGCAGTCCGAGTGCTCGAGGGTGGTGTGGGTGGTAAGGACCGAGTTGTAGGGCTCGACAACCGAGGTCGACATCTTGGGGGCGGGGTAGACCGAGAACTCGAGCTTCGACTTCTTGCCGTAGTCGGTCGAGAGGCGCTCAAGGAGGAGGGCACCGAAACCCGAACCGGTACCACCGCCGAACGAGTGGAAGACGAAGAAGCCCTGGAGGCCAGAGCAGTTGTCGGCGAGGCGGCGGACCTGCTCGAGGACCGAGTCAACGAGCTCCTTGCCGATGGTGTAGTGGCCACGGGCGTAGTTGTTGGCGGCGTCCTCCTTGCCCGTGATCATGGTCTCGGGGTGGAAGAGGCTGCGGTAGGTGCCGGTGCGCACCTCGTCAATGACATTGGGCTCGAGGTCGACCTGTGGGGAGGGTTAGTACGCCACGTTCCACGCTCCCTTGCCTCTTCCGGTCGGGTGATCGGCGTGGAAGTTGGGGCAAGTTGGCACTCACGTAGAGCGAACGGGGAACGTGCTTGCCGTTGCCCGTCTCCGAGAAGAAGGTCGAGAAGCCGTCGTCGTTGGCAGAGGCCGAGCCCTCCATGAGGCGGCCATCGGGCTGCGTGTGAGTCAAAGCGCCTCATCAAGCCACGTCGCCACGTACGCTCAGACCGTGCTCGATGGTGTAGAGCTCCCAGCAGGCGTTACCGATCTGGACACCTGCCTGTTAGCGCGTGTCTCGCTTGCGTGTCCCATCGTGGTGCGCGTGGACGCGCCCGCGTAGTGTACGTACCGGCCTGGCCGACGTGAATCTGGAAAGGAGTGAGCGCGATCCCGCGTTTCGCCGCGCCACTGGCGAGGACTGTATTGGCCGCGCCCGCACAGTCCGCGCCGTGGGTGTGGTTGTACTCACCGAGATGACCTCACGCATGGTGGTTTCTAGTGATGGTTAGATATGTGCTAGCTGGAAGTGGGCGATGGGCCGATGTGGAAGTGTTGATGGGAAAGGACAGGATAAGTAGAGTTGGCAAGGAGGGGGCAGAGGACGGGATGGGTGCGAGATTGAAGCGCAGGGGAGAGGGGGGCAGAGAGGGAGGGGTGTCAGCGATTGTGTTGCGTGCGTGGCTTGCGAGTGAGGGGGAGGTTGTAGGGCTTACCTTTGAAAGATGGTGGTTGGAACAAACCTTGAACGACGTCGAAGGGATAAACGACGATGTCGATGAGCTGACTGTGAAAGTCGAGCAAGAAGACGAGTGAAGCAAGGAAGGTCGGGAGGGGGGGTGGGTGGGATGAGAGAGATAGATGGACGAGAGGATAGGAGGTGTTGTGCTGGCTGGCCCAAGTGGGTTGGGTGGTGCTGGGGTGGTGCTTGGGTGGCCTGGCGTGGATGGATGGGTCTTAGCCCTAGGGGCGCAGGGGTGATGGGTGGGTGAGAGCAGGGGGGACGGGCGCACCCGCCCAAGCCCAGCTGCGCCCGTCCGGCCGTCCTGCGTTGGGAGGACCAAGCACGAGGGAAATCGGTCGTGTTGTGTTCGTCGGACAGACGCGTACCCTGAGCGCGTAAAGGCATTTGGCCCAAGGACTCCCACCCCACGATCATCCGTGCCTACTGCGCCCACGCTCCTCATCCTCCGGGCTCTCCCCCCAGCCTCGAGACGCGCGGCCAAAGCGCGTCCATCACGGGGGCGACCTCCCGGGACCTGTTGCGGCGTTATACTCAACCCCGCCCAGTGGCACTCGTCATTGTTTGGTTCTCGTCCACCGTCTTTCCCACCCAATACATACAAACATAGCCTCAGCCTCCCACTCTCTCGCACCGCAGCACAGACGCAGCCCGGAGATTGCGGAACGCGAACAGCGCGCACTCTAGATGTCTATCACACAAACGCCCAGTGTTTAATCGCAGCGCGCAAGAAGCCACTCGGTCCAGTCCTTGAGCACACGCTGGCGCTTCTCGTCATCCGCCTCGTCGATCCCGACCTTGAGCATGACTGTTGTCAGTGGCGCCACCTCACAGCCCTCACCATGCTCGTATCCCTCATACAGCTCAAACTCCTTGTCCTCGTGCGGGAGGCGGTGGAACAGGCGCTGGGTTGCGGCAGGCGACGTGGCGCGATCCGAGGTACCGTGGATGAGACGGATCGCTGAGTGAGCTACATGATCGACAGTGAGCTTACGGATGTTGATCTTCTCGGCGTTCTGGTCCAACTCCGTCATGCCGTCGAGCAGCGAGAGGCCCGTACCGACACGCAGGAGACCGTGGTAGCACAGTGCTGGTGTTAGCTGGTGGAGTCCGGCACCTCAGCTCACGGTCAGCGAAGAAGTCCTCCTCGACGCGCGGGTCGTCCGAGA
The DNA here is from genome assembly GCA_023630115.1 of Cutaneotrichosporon sp. PK4640. NCBI lineage: Eukaryota > Fungi > Basidiomycota > Tremellomycetes > Trichosporonales > Trichosporonaceae > Cutaneotrichosporon > Cutaneotrichosporon sp. PK4640. Next base: position 32,364 of record JAMALN010000105.1, read on the forward strand.
CGTTGCCGCGGACGGCCTTGGCGAGCGGTAGAGAGCCAGCAAAGAACTTGATGCTCTTGGCAAGGTACTCCACGACGGCCGAGGGGCGGGACTCGGGCGACGCCTCCACCATGGGGCACAGGGCAAAGACGCCAGCAACCTGCGGGCGGGGCGGGGCTGGCTGGTCCGAAGTCGACGCCTCCGCGACGGCCTCGGCCGACTCGCTCGGGGGGTAGCGAGACACGTAGAAGAGACTGGTGTGAGCTGACGGTAAGAACCACGCAGAGCTTACACAGTCCAGGCGCCCATCGATCTGCATGTCAGCATGGCTTCACGAATCAGAACCCTTCGCCACTCACGCGCCGCTGAGGAAGACCTGCTGCTGCTTGCGGCCCTTCTTCAGGTCCCAGGTGACCACATCCGTCAGCACAGTGTGAAGCGCGGCGGGGAGGAGGTCGAGCGAGGGGAGGTAGGAGTTGACGCCCGTCGAGCGGCCGTACTGTTGTCAGCTGGCACCAAGCACACGAAAGCTCACGGAGGGGAGGTCGGGCATGATGACACGGAAGCCCTCCTTGAGGAAGTGGACCACGTGCGGCGAGTACCGCAGTCCGTAGTCGCTCAGGCCTAGCGTCAGCTGCGCCCTCTCCGCAGTGATCGGCGGCCGGCAGGCCCAGACCCACCATGCACGAGGACGAGGTCGCGCCCGCGCCCCTTGCCGCCGCACTCCCACCCGCCCTCGGGCTCGTCCATCTCCCAGACAGAGTAGAAGAGCCAGCGCCCGCCGTGCTTGACGCCCTCTTCAATCTCGGGCTGCTCGAGCTGCACCTCGTCCGAGTGGATGATCTCGGTGGTGTTGTAGGCCTCGTGCCATGTCTTGCAGTCGCGGACGGGGCGGAGGAAGACGCGGCGGAAGGTGTGGCGCACGCCGGGGGTGGCCATGAGGCGCTCGGTGGGGGCATGGTGGGGGAGGAGGTAGCGGCCGTAGGTGGGGTCGGCGACGGTGTAGCGCCTGGTGGCGACGAGGTAGGGCTCTGCGAGCTCCCTGAGGGTCAGATGCGGAACTGGCGGGCGGGTGGGCGGGTGGGCGTAGCAACGTACCAGAGGGGGTTGTGGAGGGGCATGATTACAGATGCTTGCGAGATGGGGACGGGGACGGGGGGCGTGTGGGGACAGGGATTGGTTTGATGAATGAGACAAGGAATGAAACGAGACTGTTGGTAGCTTGGTAGCGAGAGTGTCAGAACGTCAGAGTACAGAGTGGCGGGAAGATGAACGATGACAGCAGCAGCGTGTGTAGCATGTAGCACCGCCCACGCACGGTGGCACGGTGGCCACGGGGGTGTGCTGTAAAATGGGAGACGTCGGTGGCTTCGGGGTGACGCCGAGTTCAGGGTAGGCACGGGCAACACGGCCAAAGATCGGCAACTGCGACTCCCCTCATGTCCTCCCTCATGTCCCAGCAGATGGCCGCCATGGCCAGCCTTTGGGTCTCGCTACGGGGCTTAGCGAACATCTGTAAAGACCTGTTCCCGCGGATGGAGGGGATTGCGGCATCAAGTGACACAGGCGTGGATTGACAGAGCACCTAGTAGTGCCTGCATTTGACCCAGATCTTGGAATCTGTAAAGGTAAAATGCCGCAAACTAGTACTATGCCGGAAAAAGGATCAACGGCAGAAAGCATTTTGGTGGTTCGGATGACCGCCGGCGGTCAATCACTCTCTCCTCGTCCAGCTGGCCCATTCATTATTGCGCCTGCCGCCATCCTCTCACACTTCTCTTCTCCCCTTGTCGCTCTATTACCTTCTCAGCTTCTCACTCTCACTCCCACTCCCATCCCTTCTCATTCTCATTGCATCGACCTCCTCGGCGCCACTCCTCTCAGCCCCGCATTCCTTCCGCACACCGGGGTACTCTATTGACCATCTCCACCCCTGCAGCCTCCAACTCCACCACTTGACTATCGCCCGATCACCCTTTGACTGCGTTCACTGCGCAAGCCGACGCCAACGCCTTGCGCCTCTGCATTCACCGCGACTGCGTGCTGCCTACTGCGCGTGACGCCCTCTCGCCTCGTAACTCGATTCGGACCACGTGTGGGCGATCGACGTCAATCTGGCCCAACCCTATAAGGCCTCCCACAACAATCCCTCTGGCGCGTCTTGACTCTCCAAGTCATCTCTCTCTCATCCAAGAACCAAGTGACCAAGTGAGTTGTCCAGAGTGCCCAAGCGGAGTGTGTCGGATGTTGGAAGGTTCCGGCGCTCTAGTGTCCGTCCAACGTCATGCCACACCGGACTCGGGCTACGGCGCCGATCATCGTCATAACGGAGTTGAGAAGGGTCCACCCCCATTCACCCCGCCCCTTACCGTGCCCCCCCTCCACCTACACCCACACCCAACCTCCACAAACGAGTGGCGACGACAAACCCACATCCACCGACAGACATCTACTCTCTCTCGTCTCTTCACATGATCGTTGGAAGAGCCTGCCGTCCCCCTCCCCACACCCTACCCCTGCTCTCTCCCACCCACGTTCATCGCCACTGACTCCCAAGACCCCCATATCAACAACAGTCCTCGGACCAACTCCACCCCCTTCCCCTTCCCACCCCACCATCCCCCAGCTTTCACAATGGCTACGTCTGTAAGGCCACCACCAGTGAGTACGACGCAGGCCGCGACAGTGCCCGCGCGAAAATTGCCGGCCGCGTCTCGTGAGGGCTGCGCAAGCCATGCTATCTTGGTGCCTTGGCACCTCATTCGCCCGCCTTATCGCGCGGCCAGTCTGTCACCGTGCTGACACCAGCCACACCAGCCCAAGAACGTGGTCTGGGTCGACGGCGAGCTCGCCTCGCCGACCGGCTCGGACACACCACCCGCGCATGCCCACCCAGAGTTTGACCTGCCTGCCGTCAACGCCGAGGCGGAGGAGTACTATGGCAAGCGCAAGATGTTCTCGCGTACGCGCACCCTCAGCAACGCTGGAACGACGTGGAGCGCCAAGTCGCGCCCCATGATGATGGACGGCGAGTACATCCAGCGGAACCGCCGTCTATCGCACGACGAGCAGGGGAGCGCCCCGCGCCGCTTCCTCGTCGACGTCGAGGAGACGATGCGTCTCGTCCTCGCGCAGGAGGACACGGATGACAACTGCCAGATTTCGATCTACGACTCGGGCCCCAAGCTCATCTCGCTCGGGACAGCCAGCTCGAACGCGTACCGTACCTGGGACGTGCGCGGTAACTACATGCTCACCAACCTACTCGCCGAGCTCGCGCTCGCGCGCGACTACGGCCGCCGGTTCATCGTGCTTGACGAGGCGCGTCTCGCCGAGAATCCCGTCGATCGCCTCAGCCGGATGATTAAGAACTCGTTCTGGAACCACCTCACCCGCCGCATCGACGAGCAGGGTATCGAGATTGCCGCGGCCGACCCCAAGAACCGCAGCCGCGTCAACCACCCTATCATCTACATCCCCCACGGCGAAGACGAGATGTTCGAGCACTACAAGGGAATGTGAGTTGAGTTGTCGACTTGGCTAACGCGCTATAGTGCCCGTGACCGTCCGCACCTCAAGCTCGAGGTTGTGCAGCTCCCCAAGGACTGCGACGATCCCGAGTACGTCAAGTCGCTCAACGAGCGTCCAGGGATCCTCGCGCTCGCGATGAAGAAGAACGAGGAGGGCAAGCTCGAGGCCCTGCCCTTTGTCGTTCCCGGTGCCCGCTTCAACGAGATGTACAACTGGGACAGCGTGAGTACCTATTAATGGGACTAGGCACAGCTGACAATCAGTACTTCATCGCGCTTGGTCTTCTCGTAGACGGCCGCATGGACCTGGCCATGTCGATCATGGAGCACTTCATCTTCCAGATCAAGCACTACAACAAGATTCTGAACGGCAACCGCACCTACTACCTGTGCCGCGCCCAGCCTCCCTTCATGACCGACTTGGCGCTGCAGACCTTCAACAATATGGACCGGAACGACCCGAAGAACGTTGCGTGGCTGAAGCGCGCCATCCAGGCCGCGATCAAGGACTACCACGTGTACTGGTGCTCCGAGCCTGCGCTCCATGTCGAGACTGGCCTCTCTCGGTATAGGCCAAAGGGCCTCGGCATCCCGCCCGAGACCGAGGCGTCCCACTTCACCCACATCCTGCAGCCATACGCCGAGAAGAACCGTCTCTCGATCAACGACTTCATCGAGGCGTACAACGACGGCTCCATCAAGGAGCCCGAGCTCGACGAGTACTTCCAGCACGACCGCGCAGTACGTGAGTCGGGGCACGACACGACGTACCGCTTTGAGGGCAAGTGCGCGGACCTCGCGACGGTCGACCTCAACTCGCTGCTGTACAAGTACGAGGACGACATTGCAAACGCCATCGATATCGTGTTCGACGGGGAGCTCGACCTCGAGGACGAGTTCAACCTCTCGCCCTGGCCGATGACGCGCGAGGCGTTTGACGGGCCGCGCGAGAGGTCAACGTCGCGCAAGCAGACCGCCGCCGAGTGGTACGAGCGCGCGCGTGTCCGCAAAGAGCGCATGGACAAATACTGCTGGAACGAGGGCCAGGGCGCGTACTTTGACTGGAACTGCAAGAAGGGCCGCCAGGAGCGCTACCTGTCCGCAACGACGTTCTGGCCCATGTGGGCCGGGTTCGCCTCCGAGGGGCAGGCGCTCCGCCTCGTTCACCACACGCTGCCCAAGCTCGAGGCTCCCGGCGGCCTGCTCTCGGGTACGGAGGAGTCGCGCGGCCCGATCGGCCTCGACCGCCCGAACCGCCAGTGGGACTGGCCCACCGGCTGGGCGCCGCACCAGGTCTTGGCGTGGGTCGGCCTCGAGCGCTACGGCTTCTCGGACGAGGCGAACCGCCTCGCCTACCGCTGGGCGTTCATGATTGCGCTCTGCTTCGCCTCGTTCTCGGGCATCGTCGTGGAGAAGTGGGACGTTGCCGCCCTCTCGCACATGGTCGAGGCCGAGTACGGCAACCAGGGCATGGCGGTGCGCTACATCAACCGCGAGGGCTTTGGGTGGACGAACGCGTCCCTCCAGATCGCCCTCCAGTTCATCACGACGGGCATGCGCCGCGGCATCGCCAACCTCGTCCCGCCCTGGGACTACTTTGGGCTCGAGACGCCGCCGCTGCCCGCGCTCAAGCGCCGCGAGGAGCGCGCGCAGCACGAGGCGACCGCCCTGCGCCGCACGCCGAGCTCGGCGCTCCGCCAGGGCCCGACGTACGAGCAGACGCTGGAGAAGCTGCGCGGCCTCAAGGTCGGCGACGACAGCAAGGCGGCGTAGCTTGCCGAGCCCTCTAGACCTGGATAGTGACGGACAGCGCCAAAATGTGTAGTATTGTAGCACCCGATAGAAATGCATTGTCGATACCAAAACACGAGCGAGCGCTGTGGCAGTGGTACGTTGAAGAGGTGTGACAAGCTGCTAGAGGGCTCGATTAGGAACGGAAGTATATTTCTAATGGAGATTACACCGTTACTACTCTCAATAGACAGCACTCCGCAGCTCATAACGCCGCCGCATCACTTGTTGGAGAGGGCGCGCTGGGAGGAATAGGGTATTCAAGCCTGTAGATACTGCTGGTAGTGCCAGATTGTGTGTAGGAGCAAGTTTGTAAAGTGTGGTTGGTTGGAGTGGCCGCACCAGTTGCTGCGATACTCTTGAGGCAAACCGGGTTCCTCGCTTCGTCCAAGCTGCGTGCTGTATACAGTCACCTGTCTCCGTTCTCGGCCACAATTGACCCCGCCCCTAGCTCTACTATGGCTGACTGCAGCGTATGTATGTCACCTCCACCCACCCCTGGCCGCGCTTCTTCAAGCGTAGCATAGCAATCACAACAACTTAATGCTAATTACACGACAGCGGCGCGCCCGAGGGCGGCCATGCAGAAGTGGGAGGATGTGGCGAGGTGGATGGTTATGGTGTGGTGAGGTGGGGGATGGAGAATGATGCGGGGTAATGGTGGTGTTGTTGCACTTGTGCTTCTTCTGACTTCCTTTCTTCTCCTTTCTTCTTCTCTCTCTCCTCCTCCTCACCACCCGTGGAACCGGTACCCGGTGTCCGAGCGGTCTTGCCTCCGCTGCAGCTCGCGCTTGCGCACGCGCTCACGTTCGATGTGGTCCCCCTCGGTGCTCGAGCGGACCATCGCTGGTGCCTGCAGGTGCGCAGGATAGTGCCCACCGCTCGAGGAACGTGTGGCGCCCGAGCTGGCGGTGGGCGACACGGTCCGGTCGGCCGTAGGCGACGTGACGCCAAGGTTGAGCGCGGCGGCCGACTGCGTTCTGTTGATGCCGCCCGCGTCCGCGCGTGTGAGAGGGCGCAGGAACCCGTGCCCGAGGAGGTTGTGCCGGCGCTTCTGCTCGGTGGGCGACACGCTCGACTGGCGCAGCGGGTGGTGGCCCTGGCCGTGCGTTGGGCTCCGGTCCTCGGCATACGCGGTGAGGTTCGGCTGCGAGTTGTGGCGCTCCAGTGCCTTCTCAGGACGCATGTCCTGGTAGTGGACGCTGTGACGCTGGAAGCCGGACGTGTCGACCCCGGTTTCACGCGCGTGCTCGCGAAGCTGAGAAAGGTTCAGGGCCGACCCACGGGACGAGTGTGTGTGAACGGACGGAGGGGGGCGCCGGTTAGGGGGTGGCCGAGGTGGGCCCGACGACTTCTCGCGCTCAAGAATGATGTCTGTTTGTCAGCTGACACTAGTTGTGTACACTCACTCCTGCGGAGGGACTCGGACATCTCGCGCATAATGATCATGCGCCGACGCGATGTCGGGGAAATCGGCCGCGCCACCCCATACTCGTCGTACTCGCCCATAGCGCTCCCCATCGCAGCAGCCGAGACGGGTGCAGGGACGGGCATGGCGATGTCGTTGTTGGGAGGAGGAGCGGGGCCTGCGGCAGCAGCAGCCCGAGCGGCGCGCTTGGCGTCAAGCGCCTCGAGCTTGGCGCGGACCTGTGAAGACGCGAGGTAGTTGTCATCCTCCGACTCGTCGTCTGACGACTCCAACTCGACGTCATCGGGCATCTGCCGATCACTCGTTCCAGACTTGTGTGAACGCTTGTCGTCACTCGTGCCCGACTTGTGCGAGCGCGCCGTGGCGTTCGCGTTCGCATCGGTCTGCACGGGCATCGCCACCACGCTCTTGGAGCGAAGCATTGCCGGAGCCACTGCGGCCGGAGAGTGGGCCATTGCACCTATGTTGGCGTGAGTCGGGGTGCGGCGGAACGCAGCGTTATCCTCTGGGTTGCCCGCTTGGGTCAAGTCGACCATGCTTTTACCGGTGCGGAAGACGCGGCTGAGGAGACCCTCGGTGGGAGCCTTGGCAGCGGGCGGGTCTATTTGCTTCTTGGCAAACATCGCACGCTTGCGCAGCGCGTCCTTCTCGAGCTCGAGTCTGGCGGCGGCCGCGGCACGCTCCTTCTTGCTCATCTTGCCGTTGCGGGGCGATGGTGCGGCCGACGGGGCGGCCGAGGACACTTCGTCCTCCCAGTCATCCTCGTTGTCCTCGGCCTCGGTCGCTCTGGTGCTGCCTGCTCTGGTGCTGCCGGCGGCCGTCTCGCCGTCGTCGTCCTCCCAGTCCGAGTCGTCGTCGTCGCCCTCCTCCTCATCGGGCTCGGCCTGTTGCTGCTCCAGCTTCTTTCTAGCGGCGATGGCCTGGACGGCGATTCTCTTCTCAGCCTGGAATCTACCGCGCATCGTGGCCATGGACACATGCCGACGGGGCTCCTTCTTCTTCATGACGACGGCCGACGACGATTCTGCCGAACTCCTCCACTGAGAAGAGTCGGTCGGACCACCGTTGGCACCGTTGGGTTCGGGCGCCTGTGGCTGTTCGGCTGGGGCTGGAGTAACAGGCTCCGGCTCGGCTGTGACGGGGGCCGCGGTCGGGGCTTGTGGGGCAGAAGCCTCAGACGATCCGTCGGACGCACCGCTGACCTTGCCGGGGCTCTGGTGGATGAAGAAGCCGCCTCTGGCAGCGCGCTTGCGTATCCGCTGAATCTCGGGCGAGTCGGCCACGGTGGCGGTGGCCTCTTCCTCGATCTCTTCCTCGCGCACGGGCGGCTGCGCGACGGGCCGGGTGAAGGCGGTGCTTCCGCCGACGCTGCCGCCGAGCGAACCCACGCGGCTGGGGACGGGGGTGGGCTCCACTAACCGAATCTCGAGGTTGGGAGTGGGTGTACCGGGGAGAGCGAGCTGGGGTGCGGGCAGCGGTGACTCGTGGTTGTCGACCGCGTGCTCGCGGGCATCTTCTATCCAGTCCTTGAACGAGTTCTCCTCGACAAGCAGCTTGAGCTTGTTGGCGAACGAGCGGCGGTTCTCAAAGCTCTGTCTGTGGTGAAGGGAAGGTTGGTCGACGGGAGTGTGAACGGAAGCAGACGAGGCCGTGTCTGTCGACGAGGACGAGTAGCGACGGCGTACTCGGACGTCGCTCCAGTGCCTGTGACCCGTCAGTAAAAGCGCAACAAGTTTCGGCGCCCAAACTAGGCACGCGGATTGCGCAATGCGACTCACCTCCATGCGAGGTTTTCAAGGCGCTCGCCGTCCTTGACCACGTCGGCGGCGCGGGAGACGACTACGGGTGGTCAGTATGCATTTGGGGAGACCAAGCGGGGGAATGCGATGAGTGGTCCGAGGTCAGGTGGACATGAGTGCCAGGGGCAACGCCCCCGGCACGAAAGAGAGGAAAGGAAAAGCTCGGGCCGAAGTCTCGGACGTACCATTCCAGATGCTGGAGATGTCCTCCTCGTCTGGCGGCTGGTCGGATGGTGGGAGTACCGAGGGTGAAAGAGTAAAGAGTGGAGCGGACTTGCGGCCCGCGCGCTCCGACGGGGAAGGTGAGGATCCGCGCAGTGTGAGTGGTGGAGTCGGGAGCGGCGCGGGATGCGCGTGGTGGTGTGGGCCGGGACCCGCGGCGGCGGGGTGGATTGTGGACCGTGTCATTTTCGTCGGCGACATTGTCAATAGCCCGTTGGCCGACGGCGTGGGCGGAAGGGGGTGGCAGCTGTACGCTGCTGTGCGGGGAAGGGGTGGGTTCTCGGCCACGGTGGGCCTTGCCCTCGGCGACGGTGTCGAGGTCTTCAGGCGGGGAAGGTGAGGGTGAAGGCTCGCCAAGGACGGCGGCGGCGGTTGCTGCGGCTGTGGAAGCTGCTGCGTATGCGGTGGTGGACAATGTCCAAGGGGCTATGTTCTGGGAACAAAGGACATGTGCGCGGGTGCTGAGAGGTGCGAGGGAGGTTGCGTGTGGACGCGACGGGTGCAGAGGTTGCTGAGGTATGGGGAGAGAGGCGGATGGAGATGAAGTAGATGTGGAGAAGAGTCGATGTCGAGGAGGAGGATGACGAGTGGGGTGGGGGAGAGTGTTGGGTTCGAGGACGATGCGCGATGCGGGGCACGAGGGGTAAAAGGGGCTTGTGGTCGTTGCGCGCGCAAGGTGGATCGATCGTCAATCCTCTACCAACCCGGTCCGGGCGCCACCGGTCGGACGGAGGGCGCACTCGGCAAGGTGCGGCCGGTTGCGTTGCTCGGCGTGTGCGAGTCGAGGGGGGCCTATCGTTGGCACACACTGACGACTACCGGACTGCGACGACCAACAACGACTGTCGCCCAGTGTGGAGCTCGGCCTAGGCAAGGTGCGGACCGGTCGGGCGCAAGTGGATGGAATGTAGACGGGCTGTCTGCGGCCGGGTGTTCGAGCGTGTCGAATGTGGGGAGAGCTGGGGCGGATGTGCGGGAAGGCGCGTGCGGTGTGGGGGAGAGTGGAGTGGGCGTCGATGTGGGGTGCACAGGCGATTGTAGATTGTGCAAAGAGAAGGTTGTGGGTGGCGACGATGAGAGAGAGAATGAACGTAGAGAGTAGTGTTGCAGTGGAGTAAGAGAGACAGAAGAGAATGTGTGGGTGGTGGTTGGTGGGTGGGGAAATAGAGTGGTCACGAGTCGTCCAAGGTGTAGTGGCGGGTTACACACGGCGGTGGAAGTGGTGGTGGTGGATTATGGCGTGCAAGTGCGGGTGCGATGCCTCTTCCTCGGGTCACGGCCACGGCTCTGCATACCCGGCAATGGTCGGCTTTCCCTCCTTTAGTCCGCCTCTCCTCCTCCTCCATGCCTCCAACGACTCTCCCTCCTTGCAACTCTTCAACGCTCGTTCGACACGCATGCATGCATCGCCTGCCACCGCCTGCGGAGCATACGCAGTACGCGGACCATGATTCCGCTTGCATTGCCACCAGGGCCCAAATTCACGTGCAGATTTGTTTTGTGTCGCGCTGTCGCCCCCCGCATGCGCGGCTACCGCATGGTGTGGCAATGTCCGGGGCCTCGTACGGTGGGCTGGAGTGGTCTGGGCGCAGTCAGAGTCCGAGATCTGCCCGAGCTAGTGGCGGGCCTGGCCCTGCAGCAGCGGCAGTAGCTGCGGCAAGTGCCGGCAGGATACTTAGGGCGGACGTTTAGGGAAGCGGAGCGGAGCGGTGACCACGTGAGTACTACCTCGGTAACCCGGCAGGACCGGTGTGGTATTTGCGGTGCCTGTGCCGGGCTGACTTGGAACACTTGACATCATCTACAGAGACTCTACACAGACGGGCTTGACGGCGGTGCGCGGGCCGGCGTCGAGATCGAGTGTTGGCGGCGGCCGGGCTGAAAGGGGGGTGGAGGGGCTAGCTGCGAGCTGCGAGATTCCTAGAACCCCAGAGCGAAGCGAGCAGCCGGAATGAATGGTAGGTGGGCTTCCAATCTCGCTCTGCCCTTTGTTGTTGGTCACGCGCACCGCCGCATCTAGTTGCGGGCCGACGCGGCGCACAGGGGATTGGCTGGCGGCGGGCGACTGCGAGAGTGATCGAGCTGATTCTGCGAGCGAAGCGAGCAGCATGCATTGGTGGGCGGGCTAACACTCTACTAACCCTCTCGCTCTACCCTTTTGTCGGTCACGCGCATCGCGGCGGCGAGATTCAATGCCGACACAACGACCATGAATACCCACCACAGACGGCCGCCAAGCACATTGGACGACATGGACACGGCGAACAGCTTGACGTCAGCGCCTGAATTGGGGCCACGATCGGCGGAGCCTACGCATCCGCGGCGCCATGACGGGGCCGCCGCCAAAGCAGGCGCGTCGGCGACTAGCGCCACCCCTAGTCAGAGCCCCACGCCGTCTCCGGATCTCCGTCGGGGCAACTGGAGACGTCGCCCCGCGACTTACCGCGCTAACGAGGCTGGGGCCCACGACACGCGCCATGCACCCCACCGCCGTGCTGATCCCGTTCACCCCGCCGAGGGCGGTGCGGTCCGGCGCGCTGTCGTTGACAATCACCATCAGCAGGGAGCTGTTCATGGTGACGACCGTGGCGAGGGAGAGGAAGACGTTGACGGCGATGCTGAGCGCCCACCCCCGCTGCTTGGGGTAGAGGCCGTCTGGGCCGGGCGCCTCCACCGCCTCGAGGAGGGGCCGGAGGAGCGGGAGGAGCGCCCAGACGGGCAGCCAGCCCGCCGTGAGGGCCTGGTAGGCGCGCGAGAGGCCGAGGGCGCGCCGTAGCCGCGTGAGGAGGGTGAGCTGGCACACGATCGTCCACACGCCGTTGATGGCGAGGGCCGCGCCGATCGCCGACGCCTGGGGTTAGCTGGCTGCGAAACGAGGGGACGGTGCGGAGCTGAGGTGGGCAAGCACGGGCGTGAGCGCCCATGTGGTGAGTCACACAGCTCGACACGGACTCGGACACGATCTCGAACACGGACGCTCGGGAAACCGAAAGCGAGCTCGCTACGCTGGCGCCTCCGCCGAACGGGCCGCAAGCACGTCATCGGACACGGACGTGCCAAAGGCCCTACCCTCGACTCACGGACATGCCCAGGCCGCTGGGGTCAGCTGACGGTGGCGTGACGGCTCACTTGTTCCGGTCGTAGAAGAAGAGGAGGCTGACGGCCGCCCACGACCCCGCGACGAACGAGTTGAGGAACAGCGCGCCGTTGGCCACGCGCACTTCCGGTATCCTCAGGAGTTCCTTGAGCGTCCACTGCCCCCTCCTCCCAAGGGCCAGCTCCTCGTCCTCCTCTCCATACTCGTCGTGGAGGCGCTTCATGGCCAGCCCCATCCCCCCGACGTCCGCGTCGCGGGGGTCAACGAGCGTCTCGGCCTCGCTGATGTCCGAGTACGTCGAGGGCGAGCGCGAGTGTCCCCTCCTCACGAGGGCCTTGAGCCCGCCGACCAGCGTCCCCTCCGAGGTGCCCGCGAGCCCGTCGAGCGACTCGGAGAACATGGCCGCGGCGAAGATGATCCCCACGACGGTGGTGGTCGCCGCCACGAGACATGCTGCCGTCAGCCCCGGCCACCGCGGACTCACGCAGGAAGTACGGGTGCGCGCTCCACAGCTCTGCGGTGAATGTGTCGGGCCACCTGTCCGCCGGGCGGGAGAGTGCGCCGCCCAGCGAGTTCCCCAATATCCCCCCAATCGTCCACGTTAGCCCGTACAGCGCGAACGCGTCCGTGGCGTTGCTCTCGTCCGTAATGTCCCCCAGCGAGGCCTTGATGACGGCGACGTTGCCGCACCACGCGCCGGCCAGGCATCGGAGGAGCAGCGCCACCCAGAAGGAGGAGGCGAGGCCGCTGGTGTCAGCTGGGCGGGCGGGCCACGCACAAGCTTGCTATGGACACGGCGACGCCGAGCAGCCCGCACAGGATCACGGGCTTGCGCCCGATCCGGTCGGACAGCTTGGCCCAGTGGTACACCGTGAAGAACTGGACGAAGGCGAACGCGCTCTCCACGAGGCCAGAGTAGAAGCCGATGCGGTTCGGGTCGTGCGTCACGCCCATGTGCTCGACCATCTCATTGATGAAGGGGAAGATGACGACGTAGGCTATCGGCTCGGCGAGCCGCACGCCCATGAGCACGGCGACCTGCGTGGTGGGGAGGGGCGTCATGACGCAGCGAGCGGAGCGAGCAGAGCGAGCGCAGCTAATCGGGTGCGCAGCGGTGGAGTGGGTGAGCGGTTTCGTGGTCTCTTTCGTTGCGCGGCAGCGGGTTGGCCTCAGTCAAGATAGTTGTGGTGACCCGCCGGGGGTCAATCTATGCCTCTGATTCTAGAGGAGAACGAGAAAACTGCTCGCATCGACTTGAAGACTAGTCAGCTCATGAGTCGGCAACCAACCTGGGTGGTGCATGTAGGGCGGTGGTGCATCTGACGTGATCCCCTGCGTTCACATGGCGGCAAAATGGCGCACCAAGTCCAGGCCATCAGCCGCAGAGCTCACAGAGCACAGAGTAGGGAAAGCGAGTGATGGGGACGTCCACCCGAGTCAGACGGTCACGAGTCGACGGAAATGGCCGAACTCGTCATTTGCCGGACATGGCCGATGGAGTGAGCTATGGCGGGGGATCGCCGCCGGCGCCGGATGCCGAGTGTGGCGATCTGTGTGCAACTGGGCGGGGCGGATGCGAGTCTGGACTGATCGCCAGCAGCAGATCCCAGATAGCGTTTCATGCGCGCTTCTGATCTGCACGATCTGCCCAGTGTGGAGCTGGAGCGCCATGTGACCCACGCCCACGGGGCTGCGGGAGCTCCGGATCTCCGGACCTCCGGCGCCGGTGTGTGGCGTGACAGCGATCAGCGGTCTGCTGACAGCCCGTCGATCTGGAAGCTGGGAGACGGCGGGCAGGCTCCGGTGCAGACAACGCAGCACATGACCGCCGATCAGCGGTGCGCCCCTCCGCTGCGGACGGGGGTCCGCTCTTATCTCATCGAAGGGGGCGTGTGCACGCGGTCCTATGACATGACGCGCAACGCCCTTGGGACGGAGATTCCACGGCCCATCTGTTGGACAAGCGCTGCGTGTCGTGGCGGAGCTTGTGATAGCAGAACTGCGGATGATGAGGTGGAGGTGGGTGGACGCGGAACCGTGTTGCTCGGCTGCGAGTCTCCCGAGATACAGACGTGTCTCGGGTGACTCGCGACGCGCCGAGGCTCGAGCGTCCGCGCTCCCGAACGCACGCTTGTTCGCGTCCGGCACGCGGCGTCAGGGCTGCTCCGGGAGTCCGAGCGCCGATCCCGCCACGCGCCCACACACGTGAGCCACCGCCGCCGGCTTGCGAACCAGTGCATATGCAGTCTAAAGTATGGTACAACAGCGGTACGCGACTCGGTGTGTCTGTCGTAGATGTGGACACTAATGTGGACACTGGGGCGGCTGCTCGATGCTCGGCGCCTGCCGGCGCCTGTTCGGCGCTAGCTTGCTCCTTAGTACTCGCCCATGCCCTGGGGCCGGAGGACGCGGTGGTTGCGGTCCTTCTCGGCCTGCGCGGCGTGCTTCTTCTTCTTCTTGGCGGGCGCGACGCTCACGAGCCCCGTCTTCTCGAGGAGGGCGCGCAGCTCGGCCGACTCCATGCCGAGGATGTCCTGCGCCGAGCCGAGCGAGATGCCGGCCATGACGAGCTGCGGCTCGGCGGTGCCGAGGAGGCGCTCGAGCACGGGCTCGAAGGTCGCCGCGTCGCCGCGCTCGTCGACCTCGACGACCAGCGGCTCGGGCACGATGCTCCACTGCTCGAGGGCGCGGACGAGCTCCTGGTGCCACGGGTCGCGCATGCGGCCGAACAGCACGAGCGGGTGCTGCGCGATCACCTCGTCCTTGAGGAACTCGAGGTCGTCGGCCGCGCCATGCGCCGAGGGGTCGAAGCCCACGAGCACGTCCATGTCGATCGTCTCGCTGGGGTCGACGGAGGACGGGAGCGAGTTGCCCGTCGCGGCGGTGATGAAGCCGATGAGGGCGAGGAGCTCGTCGCGCGGCGTCTCGAAGGCGAGCGCGTCGGCGCTCGGGAGCGGCGGCGGCGGGCGGTGGATCACCACCTCGGGCACCTCGTCGTTGATGCCGTACAGGTCGTGGGCGCGGCGGTAGCCGGCAGACGGCGCGAACTGGGGCACGGCGGGGGCGGCGACCGAGCGCGAGATGAAGATGAGCATGATGACGGCCAGGGACGTCGCGGCCAGGAGGATGGGGCGCACGCGGCGGGGCACGCGGACCCACACGCCGCTCAGGGGCCCGCCCTTGACCGCGCGGAGCAGGTCGTTGCCCGTCTTGCCCTTGGGCTGCATGTAGGCGGTGGAGATCTTGTCCGAGAAGCCGAGGCCGAGGCCGACGTGCCCGCTCTGCCGCGGGATGTCTTCGGGGGAGAGGGGGCCGCGCTCGGCGCGGTCGTAGGACTCGGAGAGGGCGAGGGGCGCGGGGCGCGGCGCAGGGGTGGACGGCACGACGGGGACGCCGAACTGGTCCTTGAACTGCGGGGGCGTGAGGGGCGGCGAGTCGGGGAGCGCAACCTGTCGCCGCGGCTCGAGGAGGGTGTCGACCTGTGGGCGCTGTTGCGAAGGATGCGAAGGAGGAGGAGACATGTAAAACGCAGGCGGGTGCATGAGTTGGTGTGAGCTCGGGCCGCGGAGACATGAGGGTGACTTACAGCGGACATGCTGCGAGATCTGGTGGCTGGTGTGTTAGGCAGGCCGGCGGACTGGGTGTAAGCGAGCGAAGAGAGAGCGAGATAGCGAGCAATCGAGCACGACATGGTGCGAGGTCTTTTATGGGCGCCAGCGCGGCCAGATGCCAGAGGTGCGCCCATCGCGCTCGTCAGAGTGCGCCAGAAGAAAAGTGCACGGCGAGCGGAATGGACTCACGGCGACGAGGGTCGTGGGCGCTAGGTCAGGGTGGTGGCGTCGGCGTGAATTGTTCCAGCGATTAAGCTCGTTTGCGCTGATCGGCGTGTGGATCGGCGCTCGTCGTCGTCGGCGCGGCGGTGGCGAGCAGAGCAGTGGTGAGAATGAGCAAGAGGACAACGACGAAGTGCTGGGGCTAGTTTTTATGCTGGAGAGCGGGAAAGGGTAGAGGGAGACGAGGGTAGGTACGGGCACGCCGGGAGTGATCGTGCCTCTGCCCTGCCGCCGGAACTGCAACCCAACCTTCATCTCCCCTCTCTACCATTTCTACTGTTCCTCCCTTCCTCTCTTCTGGATGCATGCATACACTAGCGCCCCCCTCCAGTCTCCGTGTCTGTTGCAGGCTGCACTAACTAACACGTCACATGCACCGGAGACGAGCCAGCCGCCAGACCAACTCAGGGCGGCCCACTCGCCTGGGTCCCGCGTCCGTCTCCCGCGATCTTCCTCTCCCCCCCCCCTCGCCCCACTAACACCCAGGCTATGACGCTGTCCCGCAGATTGGCGCCACGCCTCCCGCCCTCCTGCTGCTCGATAAGCCCAAACAATTCATTCCGCCAGCAGCGCCGCCCCCGTCGTGAGGACCCAATTGAGATAGGCATAAACGTGAAACGAGGCACGGCACATTTGGTGCTGCAACTTTGTGCAGCAATCTCGCGCAACAATGCGCAGGACAAGGTTGCCGAGATGCGCAAGAACCACGCCGCTTCCCACGCCGCGTCAGGCTCTCCGACTCCGTCGGCGCCGAGCGGTGATCGGCTCGGCGAGCCTGGGCGCCGAGCCTGGCCATCCAGACACTAGCGCCCGGGTCGCAATCCATGCACCCTGTGTATTGTGCCGGTCCAGACCCGCAAGGAATGACTAACCCCACATGCGCAGTCGTACCCTAGACCGGGACTTCTGCCTGCATTCTGCCTGCACAAGGTTGTTCTTCGAGAGATCGTGAGATCGCGCGAGAAACAAGGCATGATTCATGGTGGCCGAGAGTAGCATCGACTATCATAGACGAGGTTGCACACGGGGTCGCCCTTATGTCCCGGCAAGTATCCTCTCGCCAGCCATACGACTTCCATATCTCCCCACCTCATCGGGCATGCACTGCTGGGCCTTTGCGGTACTGTACTACACAACGTTACATGCATGTATGCTACTACTTCAGTGCCCAGGAGGCTATGCTACAATGGTTGGAGAGGGGCCGAGACACGGCGCAGGCGGCGAGATGAAGGGTGATGCGTGCGAGGAGCGGCTTAAGCTACTCGCGCTTGGGGGGCGAGTTCTCGGGCGACGAGGGAGGCGTTGTTGCCGCCGTGGAATCAGTCATAGTTGCGGTGCTCGTCATCGTGCTCGAGGAGGTGCCCGACGTGCTACGGCTCGCGCCAGCGCTGGGGAGGCAGTCCTCCATCTCGCGCTGGAAAACGTCGCGACGATCGCAGACCTTCTTCAGCTGCTCTGGAGTCGGATTCGTGACCTCCTTCCAGTTGTGGTCGAGGTAGAGGACCTTGTTGGCCTGCGTCGGGTACGGCTTGTCGTAGTCGTCGCCCCAGACAACGCCTGGATTGGCCGCTGTGAGTTGGCGGACGTGCATGTACTGCGCCTGGGGGATGTACTCGTCCAAGGCCGCGTCCTCTAAAGTATTGAAAGAGGGCGGGATGTCGGGGTCGTTGCAGTCCCAGAAGCGGCGGTACTGGATGTTGAACGCGTTGCGCGGAAACTGGTGCTTTCTCCACGTGTCCTCCATCTTGCGCAACTTCTCGGGCTCGTTCGGGAACTCGCGCTCGATCCTCGCGACGGCCTGTTGATTAGCGTGCTCACTTGATGCCATCACAAGACTCACCCTCTTGAATGCGTTGTCGAGGAGCTTGTTGGTCAGCTTGATCCACTCGCTGACACTGCCGATGACCTTGCGGATGCCGTGGAGCTCGTGCAGCACCCAGCGATAGCTGCATCAGCTGGCTCAGGGGTGAACTCACCACTCGTGCGCCCGGTCATACACGGCCAGGACGAAGTCGAAGTCGTTGACGCCCGACAGGTCCTTCGTCTCGAAGGCGGTGAGCCAGCGCTTGCTCGCCGCGCGGGCGGCCCAGGCGACTTTCTGGGTGTAGGGGTACGGCCCGCCTCCCCAAATGTCGGGAAACTCGACATCCCGCCAGTCTTGGCAGGGGAAGACGGTGTCGGTGTCCAGGTGCTCCGGGATGTCGTAGGGCAGGGTGGGCATGGTGGGAGTTGCTGAGGTTGCTGGATGAGGGGAGATGGGAAGAGTGTTGTGTTGGAAGTTGACTGTTGATCGCTGGCAGCTACCAGCTAGGGATGGTGTCCATTGCGTCATGATCCCGAAACTCCGATTTTGTGGCATCCCCAGCACCTCCAACATATACACCTTGCCCCTCCGGCCTCCTTGTATTCCTGCATATGCCTGGCAATAACTGAGGGGCTGACAATTGACAAGCTGACAATTACTGACAAGCTGCAGCTGCAGCCATCTGCAGCCATATGCAGCCATGCTGCATGCAGCCTGCGCGGCAGGTGTGATCACGTGGCCTCGAGTGCAAGGCAAGAAGTTAAGAAGCAATGTGGAATAAGGAATGTCAAATGCAAGGGATTCAGGGTTTCAATCGACAAGGGTTTCCATGTGCGAAGGGGATCCTAACTGAAACAGGTCCTAGGACCAGCCCATGCAGCCCAGTCTTGGCACAACATGGCTAAACATCCAATGCCACAGGCCATCTGAAGATCTGAAGACGCAGACGAGGCGAAAGCAAGATGCATCATAGGCCCATAGGCCGTAGGTTCAGGCTACGAGGGATAAGATCGGCCGGCTCGAGACCGGGCATGAAAGGTTGCGGCGGGGGAGCGGTCTCTGGCAGCACGGTGGTGGGTACAACACCAAAGTGGGTACAACATAAGAGTGGGGATCGGCTCATGGCAGAGGCACGGGTGCACGGGTGGACGCGGGTGGTTGACAGAGGGCAAGCGTGGAGCGGCGCTGGAGCTGAGGCCGGGCGAGACCGTGCCCTCCTCACATTCGTGCGAAGTGTGGTGTGCCCCTGAGATCCCTGAGAGCCGAAAGCATTGCAAGGTGATGCCAAGGTCTAAATATTACAATACTAAATATGATAAGTTGATGGGCAGCATGGGCAGGAAGCAGACGCCACGTACGCCACCTTGAAGGGTCTCAACAACGTCGAGGGCTGGTAGGGGACCTGTGCCGCTCGATGCGCCTCAATGCTGCCGCATGCTACCAAATCTTCTGCGCATGAGGACGCCGCAGGTGCGCACAGTAACGCCGCAGGAGTGAGAAGCCCCAGGAGCGCAGAAGACTTGAGGGCGAGACGCTAGGTCTGACCGACGCTAGAGTACTGTGGAGCGAGCAATGCGTGATTAGAGGAGGCGACGTCTCTGTTGCGTGTTCTGCGACACACAGTAACATGTCCCTTGTTGGGGACGTTGGGGGCAACACAGGAGCTGGAAGCGAGCTTGAGGCCGGGCGTCGCTTTGAGAAGCACTCCCAGGTGCGAGGTGAACCGCCAAGGATATCGCCGAGGATGAAGCGAACGGTCGGATGTGCCCGACAAAAACGAGAGGTGTAAGATACGGGCTGTGGGGCGTGGCGAGCACACTACGGCATACCCAGCAAAAGGATGGACAGGGAGAGGTGAGTCACACCAAAGGGGCGTTGCAGGCTCCAGGATGGCTGTGGCTGTTGGGAGACGGGCTCGTGCGCGGCATGCATACCGACATGCTACGGACGCCCCTCGGCGTTCGTCCCGTCGGACATGCAAGCTCGGAGAGAGACGCGCCGCTGAGGAGAGCGGCCCTGCGCAACTGCATGCACGGTGCACTGGTAGAATAGCATAAAAGACCAGCCATACGCCGTCCAGATCGATGTATGTACATCTTCCTCGCAGAATAGTATCACAACATGTGGCCAGGTCGGAAGCGTGAAGGTGAGAAGGTGGTCGAGGGGCGCCATGCCCGGGGACCGCTGGTGGTGTGTGGATCCACCCCTGGCCACACAGCCACCTCGCGCACCTCGGACGATGAATGATCACCTCGCTGTGTCTGTTGTGGGCTTGCAGGCGAGAGAACCGCTCTTATGCCGTCGAAGTGGCGCGAGCACGTCCTGGCGCTACGCTCCCTATCGTGAGGCCACAGGCACGGCGCGACTAGGGTTCGTTTGGCGCCTTTTGGCCGTGGAGAACATGCGGACAACGTTTGCAACCGTGGCACACATCGTTTATCCTAGGTGTGCGCCATGGAAATCGATCCGCTCCATTGGAGAGGGGCCGCTCGAAGTGGGTTGCGAGGGGATGCCCGTGAATATCGTGCCCCTCTGCCCAGCTACAGAGCCACTTTCACACCAATCCTCAACCCGTTCTCCTACCACCATACCCTCCCCCTCCTGCGATTAGTATCAAAGAAAGGTGAGGCTCCGGCATGCCATACGAGGCTAGGCTGACGATCAAGCTTTGCACTCCAGCGGCAGACAGCGACGTGGACGAGACCGCGACTTTCGACGCCCCACTCCCAGAACCTTTGGCTGGACCGAAATCAAGATGCAGGCTCTCGCCACCGACCAAGTGTTCCAGGTGAGTGCCCTAACGGCCACCCCTCTGTCTCGCGTGCTAAGACAAGTGCACCCCGGAGACCACACTCCACGACATGCTCCTCCACCATCGTGACCCCGTGGCGCCCATGTGGACCAAGCAGAGCTACTCCCAGTCGCTCACCACTCGCACGGAGGAGGCGAAGGCATGCTTCATCGCAATGTGCTCCCGCCTGACGAAGGACATCTACGCCGGCCACGCTCCAGGCGAGTTCCGCGGGTTCGAGATTTCCACCAACGTCTTCCCGGACGAGATCCCCCTGTTTCAGACCTACTCGGACTTGATCCACGAGCTGAACAACACCGGCAACGGCGGCGGACCTATCCAGGAGCGCATGTCGGCGGCTCTTGACAAGCTCGACCCCACCAAGCATGGTCACGCAACGATTCGGTGGAACCGTGGCTACGTTCACGAGGCACGGCTCCGTGAAGTGTTCGGCGGGACATACAGCGAGGCGTTATTCGAGTTCTCTCGCCACATCTACGTCGCTCGCAAGGTCGCAGAGAACCAGGGAACCCCCGACACGAACCACTCCCTCGTCACCGAGATCGAGATGAAGTACAAGCTCCCCGAGGCCATGGTACCCCCCAAGCCGAAGAAGATCGTCTGGATGCGTACCGCCTGGGCCGACGCCGGGTTTGCGGACGTCTTCGACCGCCTGTTCGCGTTTCCCATCGAGCTCAAGCACGGCGAACGCCTGTCGTTCGAGCGACTGAAGCTCTACTGCGAAGTCGCTCGTCACCGCCGCCTCATTGTCGTCCACGCCAACACGCCGAGTCTCGACAACACTGGGCAGCACGGCGGCGAGGCTGCCCAGCCCTTGATCTTCGTTGGGACCATCGAGGGCGATGAGGTTCCAGCGGCGGTGGCCGACGCCGTCCTTTTGATCGCCGAGGGCAACACGTACTCCTGGCTCGGAGGGAAGGCCCATGGCGCCTCCTTCCAAGGTGAGAACTACGTGGTCACCTACAACTCCTCTCGCAGTCCGGAGGGAGCGTTCCGCAATGAGATGGCCGCGCAAATGTCACGTCCTGCCACTGCTTTCGCCCGCCGTGAGGGATCGATCCCTGTTCTCAAGTTCTCCCAAGTGTTTGGGCCCAAGTTCGGAAGCCGCCCACGCCCAGACAGCGACACCTCACTCGCTTTCCATGAACTGGTCGAGATCGACGTCCTCAAGCCGTTCGTGGCTCCCCAGAGCCTCTTCACAACCGCCGCCACAGCTCTGTATCAGGCGCACACCAAGCCCGAGCTGGACGCTCTCAGTGACTACCCGGTCGCACTGGACGACCTCAAGCTCCCGGCGCCGCACAACCCCAACCGCAACCTCATGGGTATGCCCGATAAGCTTGCCGACACCGTCAAGGAGCCGCAGCGTCCCGACGAGGAGGACGAGCCGCAACAGCGTCCCGGCGAGGAGGACGCGCCGCAGCGTCCCGACGACGAGGAGGAGGAGCCGCGTCGCGAGGAGGAGGAGGAGCCGCGTCGCGAGGAGGAGGAGGAGGAGCCGCGTCGCGAGGAGGAGGAGGAGGAGGAGGAGCCGCGTCCCGATGAGCAGCAGCGTCGCGAGCAGCGCCCCGATGAGCAGCAGGGTCGCCAGCAGCTCCCCGATGAGCAGCAGGGTCGCCAGCAGCTCCCCGATGAGCAGCAGGGTCGCGAGCAGCGCCCCGATGAGCAGCAGCGTCGCGAGCAGCGCCCCGATGAGCAGCAGCGTCGCCAGCAGCTCCCCGATGAGCAGCAGGGTCGCGAGCAGCGCCCCGATGAGCAGCAGCGTCGCGAGCAGCGCCCC
>JAMALN010000105.1:54539-69605 GCA_023630115.1 Cutaneotrichosporon sp. PK4640
GATGAGCAGCAGCGTCGCGAGCAGCGCCCCGATGAGCAGCAGGGTCGCCAGCAGCGCCCCGATGAGCAGCAGCGTCGCGAGCAGCGCCCCGATGAGCAGCAGCGTCGCGAGCAGCAGCAGCACCGCCAGCCGAAGGAGCGCCTCGGTATTAAGAAGACGATGAGCCAATTTTTCGCCCAGAAGCGCGGGCGTTGAGGACCCGAGCCGGCCACGCCAGCAGATGTGTGGAAGAGAAACCCACAGATAGCTACTGTACATAGTGTGCCAGAACTTTCGACTACGGGTGCTTTGTCGATAAACGACTGGCAATGTGATGCTGTACATGTCGTAAGATTGGCAGTCGTAGCCTACTTTCTTGGGTGCATTCTCTGCCACCAGCAGTTGTCTGACGTGCCCTTTGTCCTGTTCGTACATGCGCTCAACATACACCTGCCCTACCTCACATCCCACACATCTGCCGCACTGCACGAGGACCGCCGGGCCCCGAAGGCTTAGCCATGAGGGCTGCGAGTGGGGCCCCGACTACAACATTGTCCAGATGGGACTATGCAGGGCACGACCACGTCCTACACCGCCTCCTCACTACCATTGGCACCAGGGGGATTCGGTTGGTCATGCGCGAGCGTTGATCGCGGCCTCGCAACGTGGAGCGATTAGCGCCAAACCCCCATGCATGCACAGTCGTACCCTAGACCGGGACTTCTGCCTGCGTTCTGTCGATCTGTTAAGAACTGCGGTTCTGCGCAGCTTCTGGATGCACCGTGAGGCCGTGAGAGCGCAGACGCAAGGCACACAGGCCGTACATCGCGGTTGCGTCTGGGCGTGCGATAAGGACACACACCGTGCCTGCCATAATGAAGTCGCTATCGAGCGAGGCGCTTCCCCACCATTCTTCTTCCCCTTCTTCTTCCCCTGGCGGAAGCAACCGATACATACAGTACAAACACTGTGGCGACTGCTGGCGAGATACTACGGTACTGGCGCAGGCACTGGCTTGGCTACATGATGTTACAGCGGGTGCCGCAACCGGGCACCAGAGACGGAGCAGGCGACGGAGTGGCGTGTGCGGGGCGCGGCGGGGCGCTATCTGTGACGGGCGGCTGGGTCGACGAGAGACCTGGGCCCAGGTCCGTGCGGGAAACGCGAGGAACCTCGTCGGCGCCCGTACTGGGGCGCGGGCTGGGGCGCGGGTCCCCACCGCCCGAAAGTTCCAGGCGCCGCCGCCGGCGCTCCTCCGCGACGCGACGGTCGTAGATCTTCTCCAGCTGCTCTGGAGTCGGATTGGTGACCTCCTTCAAGTCGTGGTCGAGGTAGATGACCTTGTTGCCCTGCGGGTAGGGCTTGTCGTAGTCGTCGCCCCAGACGACACAGGGATTGATCGCCGTGGCCCGGATCAGGGGCATGTCCTCCAGATCGGGGATGTAGCTGTCCAACCGCTCCTCCTCCATCCACTCCTCGAACGGGGGCGTGTCGGCGTCGATGCAGTCCCAGAACCGGCGGTACTGGCAGTTGAACGCGTTGCGCGCGAACGGGCTGGCGGCCCACGCCGCCGTCATCGCGGCCAGCTTCGGCTCGTGCGGGAACTCGCGCTCGATCCGCTCGACGGCCTGTCGATTAGTGGCCATCACAAGACTCGTGTGCTCAGTTGATGCCACTCACCTCCTCGAATGCGTCGTCGAGGACACCGTCGGTCTCGCGGATCCAATCGCTTGCAAGGCCGAAGACCTTGCCGGCGGCGTGGAACTCGCCCAGTAGCCAGCGATAGCTGCATCAGCTGGCTCAGTCTTAGGGTGAACCCACCACTCGTGCGCGCGGTCGTACACGGCCAGAATGAAATCGAAGGTGTCGACGCCCGCCAGGTCGTGCGTCTCGAAGGCGGCGAGCCAGCGCTTGCTGGCGGCGCGGGCGGCCCACGCGAGCCTCCCGGCGTAGGTGTCCCGATCGAAGTCGACGCCCAGCCAGTCCTCGCGGGGGAAGTCGGTGTCCGAGTAGTCCAGGTGTTCCGGGATGCTGGAGGGCAGGGCGGGCATGTTGAGGTTGACGGTGAGGGAAGAATGAAAGTGTGTAGTGTCTGCAGTGCATCGATTCAAGCCAGCGCCGTTTGCGCCGAGCGTCGACAGTGTGGCGTGTTTGAAAGGAATGGCACAGTAAACTAAGACAAACTAGCAAGCTAGCAAGTGTGTGTTGCGAATCCATGCATTTCGATCTTAGACCTTGTGTTGTTGGTTGGTGAGTGGCAGGATGGCTGGAGCGCGGCATTCCAGCTGAGAAGCCACTAGAAACGCTCACCAAGTGCGCAGTCTGCCAGCACGAAGCGGTGGAGGCCACCACCCCACCAGCTGCGGCCGACACTTCCCGGCAGCGTTATTCGAATCCTAGACTATCACGATCCCGACTGCAAGCTGGAGCTGGGCGATCGCAGTAGATGCTACACAGTGTTGCATGGCGTATCCTGCTATATGCGACTAGGCAACTATGTTACAACGGGTGAAGCGGCGGTGGTGAGAGCGGATGGTCAAAGGGCGAGGGGGCGCATACGAGGAGCGGTGGCGCGCTAGACGTCTTCCTGGACGGCGGTCAGATCCTTGAGCCCGTCACCATTGTCCTGGGGCTGGGCCCCGCGCTTGACGCGAGGGTTGGAAGGCGAGCGCTCGGTGGACGACATGGGCGAGGGCACGGTCGGCATCGTGCGCGCGCTCGAGGGGGTGACAGGAGGCGCGGAGGTGGAAGACGTGCCGGCGTCGCTCCAACCCGTGCGCTGGGGCTGGTCCTGAGGCGACTTGACGTCGCGCTTGTCGTGGAACCCCAGCAGCTCGGCTGCATTGGCCGACGCGGGCTGGATCTTGCCCCTGTAGTCGACCCAGATCACGTCGTCCGGGTGTGGCGGCCCCGAGTCGTCCTGCTCGTACCCGTCGCCCTCCGTGACGTCCTCGTTGACCACGGTGATTGGGCGGAGGGGCATGTCCTCAGCCTTCGGGAGGTACGCGTTGATCTCGGCCTGCATGAACCGGTCGCACTCGGGCTCACGGTCGTCGGGGGCATCGATGTACGCCACGTAGTGGTGGCTGAAGGCGTTGCGGACGAAGCGGAGCGCCTGGTCCCAGCCGATGACCGCGTCCAGCCGCTCGTCGTCGGGAACACGGCCGACATAACCGACTTGCACTGCCGGTCAGCATGCACAAACGCACGCACTCACCACATCCATGCAAACGCGGATGACCATATCGGTGTACTCGAGCCACTGCTCAAGCGACTTGACTTGCTCGTTCCTACTCGCGAGACGGTAGAGAACGTCAAAGCACCAGCTACACGTCAGCGAACCGGCTTTGCACTTGGCGAGGGGACTCACGCGTTGCGCGCCTTGTCGTACACGGCGAGGGCAAAGTCGAGGGCCGTGAAGGTGTTCAGATTGCCAGCCTTGATGGCCGCCCAGCAGCGCTCGCTGGCGGCGCGCGCGGCCCATGGTAACTTGTCAACGTAGTTGACGGGATAGCCACAGTAGAGAGGGAAGAAGTGGATGCCGTCCCAGTTGCGCATGGGGAAGCACTCTTCCTCTACGATGGATGGTACGGTGGATGCCATGAGAGTCGCTGGCTGAGGGGAGATGTGAGTTGTTGACGTTGCCGGTGGCGAGGTCTGGATATCGCGGAAATGCAAGTTGATCGTCGATCGTCGATCGTCGATCGTTGAGTCGCAGTGCAACAAATCTACTTAGGTGCACCAACTACCGTCGCTGTCTAGCATGTCTAGGCTTGACAGCCGTACGCTTATGCACTCCATTATGCGACAGCACAATGCACAGACGCTGTGCAGTGCGTGCAGTGGCTACGATGGGCGTAACATAGATTCTATCGGTAGATACTGATAGATTGCTATCGGTATATCAATATTGTATGCATAGAGTATTGCAGCCAGGCCTGCCAGAAGCGACCAATATCGTAGGATATACAGTGCAATATGATACTAGTAGATGCTGTATTGGAAAGGTGGAGGTCGAGTGTTCAAACCTCAGTGAGACCATGGTGTTCAAAGAGTTTTGTTGGATACAATGTTGGTCGTGCATGCATTCTAACGAGTGTTATCTACAAGTTAGCTCCTTAGAGGTCATTCGAAGGCTCATAGAATCTTCAGATGCTGTTGGTCATTGACCTGGAGCTGGTGGAGGTTTGGGTACAGATGTCAATTAGCCCATGGTTGTAATGGTATTACGATTCAATCCTAATGACCAATAGCTACCAATATCTACTGTATTGATATATGCCATAGAAATAGGAATAGAATAGCATATGGGCCTCAGCGACCTTTGCAGGAACCAATATGGTATGAGAAACGGCCATTTTCTATCGATATCTATGTTACGCCCATCGTAGGCAGTGGGCATGGAGACCCGCTGGGCGAACACTGGGTGTTGCACCAACTGCTACTGTTTCCCTGATTATCGAAACACCTTGGCTTACTTGCCTGGGCCCGTGCGACGTTGCGACGTTGCCATGTTGTCGCATGTTGTCGCCGGCCGCGCGGCCGCCGGATCGCCGGCCATGATCCAGCCGAACTGGGCTGCCCCGCTGGCCGCGGGTGGCCGCTGGTGCTTGGGAAATTGGGATCTTGAGAGCTTGCGAACTCGTTCTCACCGCGCCCCTTTGGTCCCGCGCCACCACGTCAGTCATGATGCGGTGTACGGTGGCGGCCTCCACTTTCTGCCCCGAGTTGCCTCCCAGCTCTCCACGCTCCATCACCGCATGCACCATATTTAACGAGCTCCTAGATGTTGTCTTGACGCTTCCAACTCTCCATCGCCTACCGAGCCCACCATCTATCGTCAAGATGGATGACCAACCCACCACCTTCCAGGTGAGTGCCCACCTTCTGCCGCTCAGAAGCACTTGCTAACCCCAGATCACGGTGAATACCAGTCACCACGACTTCCTGCGGCATCACCGTGACCCCATTCCTCCCTTCCAGCCCCTCGAAACCGTCCAGCACAGCGATCAGAAGGACCACATGTGCCTCACGACCCTACTCGACAAGATGACGGCCCAGATCCACGGCGACCATCCCGACGACGAGGTGCGCGGCGTCCTGATCCGCACAAACCGTCCGTTCTTTGCGAAGACGTACTTCGACCTGTGCAACGCAACGCTCCGCCTCCCAGAGCGCGAGGAGCCCATCGGGGACCTCGCCACCCTCGTCAACGCCAAGGACTACCGTTCTGCTTTGACCAAGTACTTCAGCACCGCGCGCTTTACCGTTGCGGCGGGTCGACGTGGGCTGAACGCCGCCGAGTTCGTCATGCAGGACCAGTTCCCGTTCGTCGTCCACGATGACCACGGCAAGATGGTCCTCCCCGTCGGCGTGAACCAGGACAGCCGCCGTCTTTCCCGGAAGCGACTCGGTCAGTACGCCGACCATGTCGCCAAGTACGGGCCCCTGCTCATCGCCCGCGTGAAGGTCGGCGGCAAGGTCAACGTGTACGTCTCGAGCAGCCAGCAGCTCGTCACGGTCCCGCAGGCGGTCGCACACGCCGCCAAGCTCATCGCCGAGGCCAACGCCCACGCCTGGCTCGGGAACACCGCCCACGGCTACACATACACCGGCGAGTGTTGGATCAACTCCCGCAACTCCTTCGTGACACCCGAGGACGAGTCTCGAGGATGGGTCCCTCCACGACTTCGTCCCAAGTCGGTCCCCTGCTTCGACAACTCGGAGGTGCACGGTCTTGGGCACCGCATGGGCGGCATCAGCGCCCTAGGGACCAGCCTCACCTCCATCTTCACCACCAAGTGCGGCCCCATTGACGACTCCCTTCCGCCAGGTGCCAGCCCACCCAGCTTCTTCACCAACCTGGTTACGGCTGCGTACCAGCACGTCACGTACCCCAGTCGGAACAAGATCAAGCACTTCCCCGTCGCGAACGACGGCCGTCCGCCTGCCAAGCCCCAGTAGAGAGATAGTGTCGGAGATGGAGCCGCAGCGATGTACAAACAGTCCGGAATGAATCAATGAAGGATAGCTATCGCCCAGATGGACGAACTGATCCTGAAAAACGGGGCACGACCTACATTGCAGGGCACGACCACCGTCCTACACGCTTGCACCAGGGCGTGGTCCATGCGCCTATTCCCGCAGCCGCTTCCTGCGCTCCGCCTCGCGCCGGTCGTACACCGGCTCGGCGCTCTCCCGCGCGGCCACCTGCTTCCAGTTACGGTCGAGCCAGAGAGGCTGCGCATCCGCAACCCCGACCGGCACGAACCGGCGCGGCGGCATATCCTCCGCGTCGGGTATATACGCGTCCAGGCGCCCCTCCATCAGCCGCTCCCACCTGGGCGGCGCGTCATTGCAGTCCCTGTACCGGCGGTAGTGCACGGCGAACGCATTCCGCACGAACGCGCGGTCCCACCGCACCGCGACCCCGGGTGCGCAGGGCAGTATTCTCTGGAACCGCGGAAACCGGCGCTGCAGCCGGCTCGGGAACGCGCGCCGGATCCGCTTCAAAGCCTGCGTCAGCGTGCCCGCGGGCGGCGCACCTCCCTGCCCGCGGCGGCGATGATGTCGTCCGTGATCTCGCGCCAGACGTCCATGTCGCGCAGGATCTCGCGGTCCGCGCGCAGGCGGCTGTGGATCCAGCGGTACCTGCGTCAGCTTCAGCTAGTCGGGGGCGCACATCTGCTGCGCGCGGTCGTACACCGCCAGCGTGAGGTCGAAGGCGTCGACGCCCGAGAGGTCGCTGGTGAGGGCCGCGAGCCAGCGCTTGGAGGCCGCGCGGCCGGCCCACGCGAGCTTCTCGACGTAGGTGGGCTCGCCTGCCCAGACGTCGGGAAACTTGACATCGTCCCAGTTTTCGCAGGGGAAGTCGGTGTACTCGGGCATGGGGGTTGAGGGTGAGGGATGTGTGGAATGCAGCAGTACAAGGCATGATGGTGGCACAGGCACGGGGCGATTTTTCAGTGTTTACGAAACCAACTGGCCTCACATCCATGCGGCATCTAGCGCTTTACAAGTCTATAGAAGCGCCCAGAAATTCACCAGACACATGGGGGCTCTTCGACCACCGTCGAGAGCACGTTGCGCCGGCGATACACCCGCTTCGCAGGTGGCGGAACCACCACGGGGTCGGCCCAGATAACTTTGAGGGGCGCCGCCCCGCTCGCCATGGACCCGTCGCCCTTGCCTTGGCTGGTATCCTTGGGGCTGACGTCCTCGTGTCCATTTCTGACAGCGCTGGCAGCGCGGGGCCGCAGTCCCGCAGCGGGGAGGTACTCGCCCAGGCGGAACTCCATGAACGCGTCCCTCCTCGGCACCTTGAGCTCGCACGCATCCCGCCCCGCCTCGAAGTGGTGGTTGAGCGCATTACGCACGAAGCGCGTGGTATGCTCCCACCCAATGACCCGCTGGAGGCGGGGGTCCGCAAACGCCGCGAAGCGCGCCACGCCCTGCGTCAGCGGTGCCATCTTAATCTCACAATCGCCACGCCCGCCGCGATCAGCCCGTCCGTGAAGGTCATCCACTGCGCCAGGGTGCTGTGGACCCTGCCCGCGCGGCGGAGGAACTTGAGGCCGTGCCGGTATACCTGGTGCACGTAGTCGTATACCGCGAGGGTGAAGTCGAAGTGGTCGAAGTGGATTAGGTCGCCGGCCCGCAGGGCGCAGAGGCAGCGCTTGCTGGCGGCCCGGCCGGCGCAGGTTAGCTTGTCGCGGTAGGAGAGGCCGCCGTCGGGGTCGGGGACGTCGACGCCGCTCCACTCCTGCGCGGGGAAGTTGCCTGGGTTTGAAGGGATGGGCATGTGGAGAGAGCAGTGAAGATGAACGAGGTGGTGTTGGTAGTTCAAGAAGTGAAGGTTCTACGTTCTGTTGACGATAGCTGCCGACTAGTCTGGCGCGGGGCACAGACACTGGAGGAGGCAGCAGGTACATCTAGACTCTATCAACTAGGCACTTGCATAGGTGCTTCACCGAGGCATGAAGATTTGTAAGACATTACACCGTCGTCACTACCTATGTCATAGACCTACGTGTGGGTCAAAAGCGCATGAGGAAGTCCTGACCATCGTACACGTCAATGTACTCGGCGGTCCTCATGTCGAAGTAGACAAGCGGCGCACCCACTATCCCAACCTTGTCGTGGCGCAAGGAGGAAGCCTTGGGGATGTAGGTCTCGAGGTCCGACTCGAGCGTGTTGAGCACGGGCACGCGCGCCATCTCGAGCGAGTCAACGCCCGGGGTGTAGTGCGCGTTGAACGCATTCCGCGCGAACGGCACGAGCGCGTCCCACCCGGTAAAGAGGTGGAGCCAGTTATGCTTTGCCCTAAACGTCTTGGCGAGCGTCTCAGTCGCGACCTCCAGCGCCGCCGTGATCATCTCGTCCGTCACCCGCTCCCACTCGGCATGCGTGCCGAACGGCGCCTTGAGCCCCGGGCGCAACCACGGCTTCCGGGGCTCCTCCTCGCGCGAGCGGAGGTACATGCACCGCGCGGTGTCGTACACGGCGAGCGCGAAGTCGAGGTGCGTGAGGTTTTCGACGGCGCGGCGCTCGATCGCCGCGCGCCAGCGGCTGCACGCCGCGCGCGCGGCCCACGTCAGCTTCTCGCTGTACGACAGGCGGATGTCCATGTGCAGGTCGGGCATGGTGATGTGCCCCCACGCATGGGCGGGGAAGGAGATCTGCGCCTTGGGGAGGCAGAGGGCCTCAGGGTGGATCGCCTGCTTGGAGCGCGGGGTCTGGATGGTGCTCGACATTTTCGAGGATCGTTATGGATGGGGGAGAGTGGATGATGGAAAGAGATGAGGAGGACGATTCTGATGCTGGAGATGGGTTATGTACGCCATGAGCGCCATGCATCAGCCAGACGTTTGTCGACTCGCATCGACTCGGCGTCGATTAGCCAGGCACCGTGGCGTTCGCCCAACATTTTATCGCAATATTTTGTTTTCGTCATAGTTCCTCTCCTTAAATTGGGACTCGAATACGAGTCCACCCAAACACCCATGACTCACGCGGTGCACTTATGCGCGCCCCACTTGACGCAGTGGCTAGCGGCTGGCGCCCCAAATGGGGGTTAAGTTGAGGTGACTTCTCAAGCCAGTATGACTCCGTTAGGTTGCTTAGCTCAATGTGATCAGTCGCGACTGCGACTGACACTGGGCTAAGTAGCCCTGCGTTCGATTCCGCCCACGGCTCTGAAGCAGGTGTTACTCGCACCGTGACGGGCAACGAACTCGGCATTCCGGTATGGAGGCAATGCCTGTGTATCAGAGGCGTGGCTGGAATATTTTTGCACTACATCACTCTCGGCGGTCGTACACCTCCAGCATCTCGGGCGGCGGCGTGGCGCACCGCTCCCCGCGGTAGTTGTACCACTCGTACTCGGTCGCCACGTCTTCGTCCGGGACGTCCTCGTCGCCGTACACGGCGTCGAGATTCACGACCGTCAGGCAGCGCGGGGGCAGGTCCTCGCGGTCGGGGATGTACCGCGCCATCTCGTCGGTGAGGTACATGGGCGGGAGGCGAGAAATGCGTTCAACCTCGCGGGCCTCGTAGGCCTCGTCAAACGCGTCCTCGTCAAACTCGCCATCCTTGT
This sequence comes from Cutaneotrichosporon sp. PK4640, assembly GCA_023630115.1. Classification (NCBI taxonomy): domain Eukaryota; kingdom Fungi; phylum Basidiomycota; class Tremellomycetes; order Trichosporonales; family Trichosporonaceae; genus Cutaneotrichosporon; species Cutaneotrichosporon sp. PK4640. Next base: position 64,114 of record JAMALN010000105.1, read on the forward strand.
AGAAGTCATACCGGTCGAGGGTTTCGGCGTCCTCGCAGTCCATCGTCTCACCGCTCTCGTAGCAGTGGTCAACTGCCGCGCGGACGAAGTGCCGCATCTCGCTCTCCTCGGGGAGCGCATGGTTGGGAAACTCACGCGCAAGGGCCTTGTACGCCTGGATCAGCTTAGCCTACAGAATGGCGTACCGCCTCCACCGCGATGTCGATGCACTCGTCCGTCATCTCGCGCCAGTCGGCCATCGTCTCCAGCATCCGGTTACCGGACCACATGAACACCCGCCTGATGTGCCGCAGTCTCCGGGTCAGCTAGTACGGGAAGAAACGCACAGCTGGTACGCCTTGTCAAACACCGCAATCTTGAAGTCGACGTCGTCGAGGGTGGCCACCTCGCGCTCGCCCTTGATGGCAGCTGCCCAGCGCAAGCTGGCCGCACGCCCCGCCCATGCGAGCTTCCGGTGATACTTGAAAGTGGCCACGGGGCGGAAGAGATCCGGAAAGTCCGAGTCGTACCACTCGTCGGCGGGAAAGTCGTAAGTGGGAGGCGGGACGTAGGTGTGGAACTCGAGGTCGAGAGGCTGTGAGGTCGACATGGTTCTTGCAGGTGATTAAGAGAGCGGTGGCGAGAGGTCAACTTTGCTGCTGGTAGCCGTGATATTGACAGGAGCGAGGGTGTACTCCGCCACGAGTGGGATGTTTGTGAAGGGGAGTCGACGAGGAAGGACAATGGTGCGAAATGAAAAGGGCAGTAGGACGCTTAGCGTGCGAGGTGGCACACACATGGATGACGCTACACTGTGCATGGCTATACGATACACTCCTCTGATCCTCTAACGATACAAACCGCGCGGTGACCTGTTGTTTGCAGTGACCTAGCCGTACCTCACCTCAAGCTCGAGCGTCGCGACGGTGCTCTTCCTCGGGGGCGGCAACCTTGCCTCAATCTCTTCCTCGTACAGCCGCTTGAGCTTGTGCGGACTCTTCCCCCGCTCCTCCGCGAACAGATGCTCAAACGCATTCCCCACGAACGCCACCGCCGCCGTCTTCCCCTCACACTGGAGCACCTCCACCGCCTGTCGTCAGCCCCCCCTCGGCCAAACTCACCTGCTTCCAAGCCGCCGCGAGGACTTGCTCCGCCGCCTCATACCGCTTCCTCCCCCTAAGCGGCCGCCCCAGCTGCCACCGCACCTCGGCATACAGCTCCTCCGCGCGGTCCCACACCGCCAGCATCACGTCCAGCTCGTCCCCCGCCCCGCGGCCTACCCGCGCCGAGGCGGCGCGCGCCGCCCACCGCACCTTGTCCAGGTAGGTGTGGGGGGCGGGGCGGGCGGGCCACGTGGAGCGCGGGAAGGTGGGCTGGGGGGAGGCGAGGGAGGCGAGGGGCGGCGGCGGCGAGGCGAAGGCGACAGGGACCTTGCGCTCGAACGGCGCCGGCGGGGGCTGCGGTGCGCGCTTCGCGCCACGCTCCGCGCCGTCGAAGACGCGCGCGAGGAACGCCTCGAGGAGCCAGTGGCAGAGGGGGGTGCAGGGCGCGCAGAGGGACAGCAGGCACATGGATGGTGCGATGGAGAGCGATGGATGCAGAGCGGCATCTCCATCGCTCTGGTGGTGTTGGCGGTTTGTGGCGCCGCTGGGGTCCGCGGCGCCGGGCTAACCTCAGCGGCGCCGGTTGGGCTGCCGAGTCAATACCAACTCCGAGTCTCACGATCTCACGATTCCCCGGCTTTGGGATCTGGAAACTTCCAAGGCACTGAGAGCTGGGAAGATCTGGCAACAATAGCCTGTCCACATGCTCCACGAGGCGACCCCCTCGGCCTCGCCCGTGCGCTTGTTGAGAAGCACACCGTCGACGGTGCGCAGAGACTTGGTGCGTGCAATGGTGGCGCGGTTGCAGTTGTACCGGTAACGTGTCCATAGACACCGCTCGCGCCGACCGACACAGCCGTCGCAGCCCGGCCCGACGGCGACGACAGTGCGCGAGATGACGGCCTCGTCGCCCTTGCGGTACAAGTGTGTTCGATAAGTAGGCGACCCCCTTTGGTTGTTGCACGGGTCCGATGACTATGGAGCTCTGGGCCAAAGCGGCATTCACCGCACGGACCAGGGGTCGCCTACTTTGCGAACAGGCTTGTAGTAGAAGCGAGCCTCAGGAAGATGAGCCGAGTCGAACGCGCCGTTCGAGTTGGGCGCACCGAACTCGTCCAGCCAACCCGACGGTTCGGGCGAGTCGGGGAGGTCGAAGCGATACCGGGAGAGCGTGAAACCGGGGAGCTTGCGCACGAGTTGGGACACCTGGTCCTCAGTGAAAAAGCTGGCCTCCTACCGATTAGCACGATCGACAAGCATGATCAAGAAACTCACCTTGGACGGCGACGACATCTTGCACGCCGGGAGGATCGACCGAGTCGAGCGGAACGAGCGAGGGATCGAAGGAATATGGTGTGACCAGCACACCAGACGACTGGAAGACCAGTCCCAGAGGCTTCCGCACGCCGACTCCCTCGGCCCTCGGCTTGCGGCAGCCGCGTCGCACTCCCACCCACCGCGCCTATGCATGACAAGACAGACGCCACCCCCACCCCCGCCCAATCGTGCCCACCCACCCTGCGCTCGCCCCGTCACGGTAACTGTGGCGTCCGGGCCTGGCGGACCTGGCAAGCGTTCTTTGTCCGCCAGACGGTCTGTTCGGCAGCGGCGGCGGCGAACTAGCGCTCCGCGAGTACCTGCAGGTTGGCGGCTGCGGAGGGGGGCGATTGGCTGCGCGGCTGCGCTCTGTTCGCGTCGGGGGCCCTGGAATCCAGCGGATCCACGTTCTTCCGCGCCAACGCCACGACGCCACGGAACGCAGGCCCGTGAGCAGGGCCAGGGTGCGGAGCCGTTCCGCCTCCTGACCCACGTCAGCTCGCCACTTGGCCACTCGGCCTCGCCATTCGCCACTGCCAAGCCCTTGCGCGCCCATGCCCGCGCCCACTCGGAGCGGCCAACGGCCCCGCCTCGGCCCCGCGTCCCGCGCCCCGCCTGATACCTAATTTCGCTACATGCACTGCACGGCGACAAACTAAAACGGAAACTACATTACGGCGCAGCGCCAGCCGCGACCCACACCGAGAGAAAGAGAGAGACGGGTGCACCGGGCGCCCGGGTATTGTGGGTGGCTTAACGCGCATTAGCACAGGGAGAGAGGCGTGTCTTTGGTGGTGGTGGAGGAGGACGTGAGATGCAGGAGCCATGATGCGATCGACTCGGCGATTAAGGGCGGTGACGGCCAGGTCGAGATGTTACAGATGAGGGTGGCGCGCCTACGCCGAGAGGCCAGCAATGTCGTTGACAAAGGCGTGCTGCTCGTACGGCCCGTACGCGGCGTAGCCGGGGGGCGTGCTGCCGGCCGTGTACAGGGTTGCTGATGGAGCCGGGGTCGAGCTCGAGTAGTTGAGCTGGTACGAGTAGCTCTGCGTGCTGCCGTACGCCGGCGTGCCCGCCGAGGCGGGGGTGGGCGCCGAAGCCGAGTGCAGCGTCTGCTGCGACTGCGGAGGCGTGTACGACGCGTTGCTCGCGGGGTAGCTGTGCGAGATCTCGGTGGTCATGGCCGCACGGTAGTAGGCCTGCTGCTGCTGCGCCTGGTGGCCGGCGCTCGAGAGGTGAGCGGTGGGCGGGGCAGACGTGGGAGTGGCAGCCTGGACAGGCGGGATCGTGATGGGCGCCACGGTCCAGCCGCCGCCGTAAGGCGTGTGAGGCGTGTGCGGCTCCACACCATACGAGGGCACGGCGTAGACGTTGTGGTGGGTCGTCAGAGGAGCCGGGATCTGCTGGGGGTGCATGTCGTTGAGGGGGCTCGTCATGTGTTTGCCGCGCTTGATGTGGCGCTCAAAGTCGACGTTCTCCTTGTTGTCGGCCATGGGGTCGAAGGCGAGGCCCATGCCGGCGGCGTCGTAGCTGCGCTTGGCAGTGGGGTGCACGCCACCGACAGGGGGCTTCTCGAAGAACTCGACAGTGATCTCGGACCAGAGGTGGGCGTTGCGGTCCTCGGTCTTGACCATGCCGTGGGCGCGCTGCTCGCGGATCTTGTCCTCGTTGGCCTTGCGGACCTCCTTGGCGATAAGATAGATCTGGCGCAGCTCGTAGTGCTGACGAGGAGGAATGGACGACGAGATCTCGGCGGTAGCAAAGTGCAGGCGAGAGATGGTGAGCTCGCGGAGGTCCGGGGCGGTCGCCGCAGCAATGGCCGCAGAGCCCTCGGCGCGAGGGCGGCTCGCCTGCTGGATAATGCTCGCCAGGAGACGCGGGCGCTCCTCCTTGTGAAGGTGGTCAGGCTCGATGTGGCGCATCCCGACGGGCCACCAGGGAGGGGGCTTGCCCTCGTCACCACGCTTGTTCTTGTACGGGTACTTGGTCTGCTTCTTGGGCTCGACGACCTTGATCCAGGCCTTGAGAATGTTGGCGCAGACGGACTGACCGAGGTGGGTGAAGCGCTCGACGTAGACCGACTCGAGCATCATGGGGGTGATGGTGAGAGCGGCGATGGGACGCTGGGGAGAGGCCTTGGCGGCGGAGAAGACGTGCTGTCCAGGGGCAGGGGTGTGACGGCCCTGGGCAGACGCATCGACACCGGCAGCGTCCATGAGCGAGGGGTCAAAGTCGACGGTGCTGCCGTGGTGGCTGCCCGTGCCCTTGTTGCTGCCATCGTCGTCGTCGTCGGCAGCCTCCTCGTCACCGTCTTCGCCGTCGACGCCAAAGCGCTTCTCCTGGCGCTCAATCTCGGTCCACCGCTCCTCGTTCCTGGACTGGATCGCGGTGGCGCGTCTGCGGAGGACATCCCAGTTGATGACCCCGTCGAGGCGGGACTGGCTGGCGTCGTCGTAAAAGTGCTCGCTGGCGTGCACCTCGATGTTGCCCTTCGGGGTGACGCAGACGAGCAGGTAGTGGCTGCCGTCGACGTGGGACGCCTTGTTGGCGGCCTTGGTGACGAACTCGCGCTTGGTCTTCCAGTGACGGTTGCACTTGGCCACAGAGTGGTAGGGCTCTTCGCGGGAGGGGATGCGCGGCATCTTTAACGTTGAAGAGGTGGGGGAGTCGGGAAGAATAGAAGGTAAGGGGGGCGAGGAGAAGAGAAGAGGGGGGAGGAGGACAAGGCCGAGAAGGAAGAACAGTGAAGGAGCGAAGGTTGAAAGGAGTGACTGTGGTCGGCTTCGGTGGGCAGTGCTGGCGTGTTAGCACTCCATGGACAGGCGCGCGACTGGGCCCAAACACGACGACGCTCCGGGCGTCGAGGAGAGAGAAGGTGGGAGGGAGGGAGAGGACCGCGGCGCCGGAGTACGGAGCTGCGCGGAGGGGGAGGAGGAGGAGGTCGGAGGCGTCGTGGGAGAAGAAAGAGGAAGGGGGAGGTGGACGAGGGAGATGGAAGAAGAACAATGCAATGGTTAACTCACAGGTGCCAACACCGAGACTTAAAGAAGGAGGGTCGCAGGCAGCGTTGCGGGGGGGAGGTGCCGAAAGGAA